>BEXV01000536.1:169150-197336 GCA_003118195.1 Hemicentrotus pulcherrimus | reverse complement strand
GGTCTACTTTACACTACACAATTGCTGCCAAGCCCAAGTCCAAGAGAGAAAGAAATGAAATACAATGTTTTTAAGACAGTGTCGACGTGTCTAGACCACACAACCTCCATCACACAGACTACAGTGAGTACAGAGACATGATTTGTATTTCTTGATTCAAAATACACTCTGCTAGAGTAAAAGACAAGGAAGAGTAAGACATTCCACTAGTGCAGTGCACCAGGCCCAGCGGCCGCCGGAGCTCCTGGGAGACCGGTGCCAGTGTCGACGGCCGGACTCGGCTGGAGTCGAAGAAGGAATTCGAATGACGAAAAAGCAAAATATTAAGTCTTAAACTCTAAATTTAAACACTATTTTCAATCAGACATTTCATTAACTCACCGATGAAACTTGATGTATTGTTGAGGAAAGATATAACGGCTTTATTGATGCCATTTTCATCAAAAAATCATCTCGATTGCGTAAAGTAAATATGTGAAGTAAGGAGATTAATAAACTAGTCGTCTGATCTGTTTTAAGTGTATGGTGTCTTTAAGTTGCACAAAAGTATACAAAATCAACATGCGCATAAGCGCATGGAGCACGTACAGCGTACGTAAAGAATTGCTATCATGCTTGGTTGCTTGCAATGCCCAAATTTTGCACAACGACATTAATTCATTTCCCAGCTTTTATCCTGTAAGTTAGCCAACATAATAGCATTTTTCTTTCTTTCAATTTTTGTTTTGTTTTGCTTGTCAATATGTTTTTTTCTTCCACATATTAGTAGCAGATTACTCATACTACTAGAGACTCTTTATATAGTGCCCTGGCCCTTCCCAATTATCCCCCACCAAAGATTCATGGATCCATAAGCACCTAGCATCCTTACAATGGACTGTGACAGACTGAATGAAATTATTATACTAATGTAACATTTAAAAGAAGAGGCCTACAATTGATAGATGCAACCCCGGCCCCTCACATGCACCACGTACCACCACCACCACCGGTACCACCACTGAAACAACTAGGTTTCCCTGTAAAGAAGAGAAGAACACACAGTTCCACCATAATTATGTTTGTGTATTCCATGTACAGGCCTATATATGATTATTATATGATTGTAATGATTATTTCTTCACCACAATGTCTTATTTTTTTCTCCTGAAAACAATAACACAAAAAGTATACACAAACTGGTTGTAAACATCAAACAAAATTGCGATACAGGTGATGAACAAAAACGATTTCAATCAGATTGAATAAAAGCGATCAATGAAATAGGCAAAGGTGTTCATGGTCACAGAAATCACAACACAGTTACATATTATAAGTTTATGATATTCCTTGGGTTTCATATTTTGTCATTTTGGAGTAGATAACAGACACCGTATACGGGTATTTTAGATAGAAAATAATCGCAAGGTTCAATTTGACGTAATCATGTGACGTGATCAGCTGGACATTTAATACTACCGAATGAAAATTTTCTTGAACATCAGCGCGCGGTCATAAACTTTTAACCAATGACCACCAGGTGTAGGCATCACATCGGAAAACTTAGTAAATCTAATTGCATTTATTGAAGAGATAACGTTTTATTCTTCCGGCTGTAACAATGGGTTCTGGGATAAGCAGTAATACTGCAGGATTCATAGGGTCTGCAGTAGCGATTGTTGGATTTGGAAGCAACTTTGTTCCTGTAAAACACGTAGAGACGGGAGATGGTAAGTTTCGTCGAGTCTCTTTCAACGGACTTTGCTAGCTACTGGGCCGCGGCCGCGCGTACGTGCATGGTGCACCAAGTATTGTCATTCGTTGTTCATATTCCTAGATCTATAATCCACAATTTTGTAACCTGACTTTTAATAAGATTGATGACATTTATTATTACATTTATTATTAATAATCTCCAAATGCACACTCTTTTACTTTGAGTTTGATGATATACCGGTAGTCTTTTTATTTTGTGATTGCTAGTACTTTTAGTAGACCTATAATAGTACTAGTTTACCGAAAGCTTCAGTCTCTGATATCAACAGTTGTTTCGCTGAGATTTTATCTGGCTCCTCATGTCAACAAATGTCATTGTCGGTTTTATTAAAGAAATGACCCATATATCGGATGGTTTATAGTGGCATAATTTCTGTTCTCTATGCTATGATCTCCTAATCTTCTCTCATCCTGACTCTACTCTCTTGTGATTGACATTTTTGCCTACGTTATTTCATCTTCTTTGATTAAGTCTGATCGTGCCTTCGGTTTTGTGTGCTAAAACCCTTCCCATGGAGATTGCACGCATCCCTATGCAGTCTTTGTGCATTGCGCGCTCATGATAAATTGGTCAATATTTTTATTACCAAATTGAGAGTCAAACCTTTATCACTTGTGAGCTTGAAGGCGATGCACAACAAATGTGTTGTCATATGAAAGAGCAGGTTTTTCTCCATATGCCCCAAAACTAGGCCAAAAGGCTCAACTCGGAATCTTGATCAAAACGTTGATTTAAACATTGTTTCCTTCTTACTTGATGTAAAATCATATTTTAGTAGCAATTTTAGTAGGATCTAAATCTCATCAACGTAATTCATAGCTAGATCATCTATATTTACCAAGTCCCATTAGTCATTAACAAGTAGTGAAGTACATGTATGACCCTTAATTACAGAAGCTGCAAATATGATTTTCATTGTGAATATGAAGTTTTTATTTTTACACAGAATTGATTTACATATATTTTGCAGGTGTTTTTTTCCAATGGATAATGTGCTCTGGTATTTGGTTTGTTGGTCTCATGATCAATTTATTCCGCAACAGTCCCATCTTCTATCCTCTCTCCATGCTAGGTGGATTCCTCTGGGCTACAGGTCAGTGGCAGTTTGGATTAAAGTGACATTAATCATCAAGTAAAACGTAACGACATTATGTGGAACTGTGTAAAAACTAGCAGTAAAAGCAATACGTTTCTGTTTACTGATTTCCAAGGCATTTTTAAAAAGAGATACCGGTACAATAAATCATTCAAAAAATTGTCTCCATTTTAACAGCATATATTTGTAACCCCTATACTCAATGAACTGATTAAGCTCTTGATAGCGTACTAGTAAAAAGCTAGTATATTTTGTACATAAAGAATTTCAATGAACTGTAATGAAATGTCTGTTTTATTAGCACTATTATGAAACAGAGATTAAGCAACTAGTGGTCTTTTCTCGAAACCGTCATAAATACAAGATCAGCAACATCTTGATGCTGTCACTCAACTTGTCGGCTAAGTGTTTTACAAACCTGTCATGTCTCTATAGAACGTCATCCCATCATCATCATGTAGGTTATGCCTATATGGCGTTTGTATGTCAAGTGATTTTGACCTAATACCTTCGCTTACATCTTATTTCTACATGTACATTTTAGGAAACATAATGGTGGTGCCAATTTTGAAGACCATCGGACTGGGACCAGGCTTACTGATCTGGGCATCTGTCAATATGATAGCTGGATGGGCCAGTGGACAGTAAGTTCATTGTCAAGTTATGCCTATGATGATCAGTAGTCAGACTTCATAATATTACTCTTCACAGGAGCCTGATCTCTTACAAGCTTTGTTTTTTATTTAGGCTCCTCAAATTTTTATTTTAAAAATGTTATTGTCTTTCGTATCTACACTAAATGTAAATGTGGAACAGACAAATAAACCAATTTTTGGAGGTCATTTTAGGGGGAAATGTGATGGAGGGGGGGAGGGTAAGAATTTCAAATCAGTCTAAATTACATGTGTTTCTAAATACATTAACTCTTAAAAATTTAAAGTCATTATGACTTTGAAATGATAGATTTCCCTCATACCCAAGTGCTAGCCCTGTCTTGGTCATCTGACTGACATCAAATATTTCAATAAAAACCAGCAGAAAATGTTTTTTTAAATTCCAATCATTTTATGTAAATGGATATAGAACCTACATGAAATTGCATGTATATGTTCTCTTTATCTGTCTGAACATACCGGTATTCAAAATCTAGGCCTCTTGTTGTTAAGACTTTTTTTTGGGGGGGGGTGGGCAAAAAATTGTACTATATAATTGTACAATATCATTTACATATAACATGATAGTTCTTTGAGAAGAATTGTACCAGTTTGACCACAAGAATCAAGATAAATGCACTTCTATTAATTAATAGAGGGCAGAAATGCATATATCTGTATTTGAACATTTGTTATCTATCACCATGTTTTTTTTTTGTATTTCATATAGCTTTGGATGGTTCGGCTTGAACAAAGATGTGTTAACACGACCGACTCTGAATTACATTGGATTTGCTTTGGCGTTTATGAGGTAAAAAAGGTTAAAGTTTGATCTTGTAGGAAATCCCAAAATGGATCATCAAATGTTATAATATTATAGACCATATTCTTTTGAATATGATGTATGGTATTTGTATAAATAGAATGTATTTGTTAGACACCTAGTTTCAATGAAATGTGTTAGGCTGTAAACCTTCAATTCAATTCAGAAATTTGTTTTAGATGAAATGCCAGGGAATCTATTACTGTCAGCATCATAAAGTGCTTCCCCCCCTCTCTCTCTCTCTCTCTCTCTCTCTCTCTCTCTCTCTTTCTCTTTCTCTTCAAAATCTAAGATGTATAAATGTTTACACTGTATTCAGACATGCAATCCTGAGTTTATCATCACATGATTTGTTGAACATTACACATAGGTTTTGCTTTAATGAATAACCAAGACATGATAGTTGTGCTTGTGATTCAAAGCTTAGACAGATTTATCCCCCAAATTTCTCAATATTTGATCGCTTGCACCTCTGGTTCGTTTCAGATTGGTGATATTTGTTTGGGTCAAACCAGATCCAGTTGGTCTAAAGCAAAAGAAAATGGGTTCAATGACCTCTGCAAGCTCATCTAATGACAACAATCCTTTACTTAATGATGATCAGCATGCAGTAAGTTTCTATCCATCTTTCTAGGTTCCATAGCTTGGAGGCCTTTTGGCCGGGCGACATTGAAGTGGATCTTGAGACACAGGTTCCTGTCTTTAGCTGCTCCATAGCCGCTCTAACATTTCTGTCTACTGCTTGATTTAATCAGTCGATGTCCTAGTTGGTCTTTCCTTCTTTTTTCTCCCATTAGTTCCTTCTTGCAAGATGGTGTTTGCCAAGCTATTCTTCCATCCAGTTACATGCTAAAACCAATGTAGCTGTCTTCTTTTCACAATTGTGATGAGGTGATCGTGTGTCCCTATAATACTCCTCATTATCCCTCTCACCTTCTTGTTGGATCTGTGCAAACTACATAGTGGATATGCAAAAGCCTTAATTCTCACACAATTACATGGTTTATATTTATCTCTTAGCCAAAATCAGTGTTGGTTAAATGTTCCTCAATGGCAAATTTCAAGTACGAGAGCCATTACCGTACTTTATATAAAAATAAAGAATTGTACAAAACACTTGCTAAAATGACCATGAAAGTAATTTAAGTCTAAAAGGGAGAGTGGGTCTCCATTTACGGAAAAAACTGATACTCTTGACTTCTGTGACCATTCTGAGGTTTTTCTGGTATAGCAGGAGCTCATGAATTCAACTGTTCTTCTGATAATTGAAGTACAATAACTTTGGATACCCGGTACTGTAGTTTTCCTTGTAAAACAAAGTTGTAGTATCTATTTGGTAAAACTAGGTTTAAGGTAAGACCTCTTCTAATATGTGCATAAATATTGAACTATGATATATACTTGGCTATTTGCAACAATAAAGCCCCACTGTTTTACTTGTAGCTATTTGCTCCCTCCATATTGAAAACAATGCCTAAGCGGTGCCCGTTGGTCCCCCATGATCCTCTTTTTCTTACGTTAATTGAGAGTTGAGTTGATGAGTAAGTCACCTGTCACTGACCACACTGGGTGGTCTTATCCCTTCTGGCCAGACAGATAGGCTTTAAAGTATTTTGATCCATCTTTGTCTCGAGTATAGCCTATTTACATGCAAATGTTTTTCAAATGCTAGTTTGCCTATAATAGAATTTTTTTTAACCCTCAGGTAAATATATCACAAGAAGGAAGCCATGAAGCGAACGACCAGCCATCATCCACAGATGCATCATGGGTAGATAACCTGTCTACTTTGCAGAAGAGAATAGTGTTGGTACAACTGAATATTTATAGTTGACCAAAAATTATAAAAATCTTTCATTGGTTGGTGTAATCATAAATTTCTGTTCAGACGTGACACAGTGTTTAACCTTCAAACTTTTTCCAAATTGTAAATGAACAGTAGTATGCAATGTTGAGGGTGTCATGTTCTGTGGAAGAAAATTGAGTGCAGTAGAATCTGTGTTTAAATGCCACCTGTATACAAAAAGCAGTTTCATAGTTTTTCTCAGTTCATTAAAATTGTCAGATTTGACTGTATATGTATTCTGCTTTAATCTTAAACGGTACGTTCATTTTTTTTCTTTTCTTGTAGAGGCTGTGTGCTGTCCACAATATCTGGCGTTCTATATGGCTTCAACTTCATTCCATGTTTATGGATTCAGGATAACGTCAACGAAGCCAGTCAAGAGGGTAAATCAAATTGGTATTAACCCATTTCCTAAATTGGGCATAATAATGTTTAAGGTCAACACTATATGGGCTCAAAGATTCGTTCATAAGTGAATTCACAGTTAAGGTCAAAATATTCACGGCTCTAGCTAGCTGTGCCTACAGTACCTCAAAGATGATTAGACTTTGATCATTTATTGCTTTGCCTCACTATTTATAAAGTCAAAAAAATAGAACTGAATAAATACTGAGATTCGAACTCACAACTCCAACGTTCTGTTACGCTGTCCTTACCAATTGAGCTAACGATGGGTTGATGAAAGTTGGGTTTGCATGTGTATTATAACCCTATCACATAACCGTGACGGTAACCATGTGCACATGCACAGGTTTAGCTTGCTAGCTAGTATTAAAGCTAAAGACCAGTTATGGTCATGCGATTGCATTGTGAATGAAACGTTATGGAATCTATCAGTAGAGGTTGATCATCTAGCATACAAGTATTGGTGCGTACTGCAAGGTTCTGGAATCATCAAAATGATAAGAAATTTGGCCTAGTCTTTGTTAAGTTACAAGCACTGTACACAGATAGATGTATATGGGACTTTACGCACACATGCGCGACACGTGCGTTTACCTCTCACAGACCATAGATAAACTAATTTTACCGAATATATCAATTAGTAGGCGGTTTCCTTGCAAATTTTTTATCATCATGTATTAGTCAAAACACATTCTTTCACATGATTGGTAATAAGAGCTTCCATTTCATTTTTTTGAATTGGGGCGTTTCCAATACTGGTCTTCCACTTTAATGAGAGAACCTTGGAGCCCATATAGTGTCGACCGATGTTCAACCTCTAGGCTTGTTGCTAGGAACTTGATCTAGTTTGTTCTTTCATGAAGCGTACATATTGGCTTAATTTTTTATAAGATATCTTAAGGAACAGAGTAATGAAATATTTGATCTGATATCAGTTCAAGGTTTGTGTATTGGTAGGCCTTCATTTTGGGGGTACTGAAAAGGAAAATTATAGCGATTTTAAATGCATTTAATTGTGTAATTAAAATAATTTCTCTGGGTATATTTATCACAATATCCTAAAATTCTGAGAGGGAAAAACCGTTATGAATATACCTCCACCAAATCACCACAAAAAGCGACACCATTATTGATAGGTTTAATCAATTTGTTCATAACATTTCCATATAAATATCAGATTAGTTCCAAGGTCTTATGAACTCATAAACTGAAGCAGATTTTCACCGTCCATTTTGTCTTTCCAGGTTTAGACTATGTATTTGCCCATTTCTGTGGGATCTATGCTACCAGTTCGGCCTACTTCCTTATCTACTCTGCCTACATGCAGAACAAGCCCCAGTACTCGCAGAGCCTGGTCTTACCTAGTCTAATGTGTGGCGCCATGTGGGCAGTTGCTCAGGCAGGGTGGTTTGTTGCCAACACAAACCTCTCTGAATCTGTGGCATTTCCTATCGTCACAACGGTGAGTCAAACATAAAGAGCTCTTGAAGTGTACCAATCACCATAAAATATTTTGTTCTGTATGTTAGGAGTTCCATGTGGCGATACTCTGTTCAAAATATAAGCTGTGTAATACTTTTTTCCCCAGCTTTTAACAATATTTGTGCATCTATTGATATGATCATACATTATATTACAGTATTTTACAGTATATTATATTATATTATCACATTACAGTACTGGTATGTATTTATTACATTATATTATCCTGTAATTATCTCCATGCCAGGGTCCTTCTGTCCTTGCTGGCCTGTGGAGTGTGTTCTATTTCTGAGAGATCCGTGGACTTAAGAACTACATCCTGCTTATCACTGCCTTTATTGTAGCTACAGCTGGAGTTGTATGTACCGCTCTCTCTAAACTATAACAGGTGCAAGCATCTCTCCTTGAGGTACCACCATTGAATTGAGATTTCATTATCATTAAATTAATGATATCAAATGGTATAGACAACGTTTGTAACTCATAAGTTAAAAAGAATCAATCAACTCTGCCATTGACTTGCATTTAATTTTTCTTTTCTCGATTGATAAGAAGAAAAAAAACATAAGGTACAGTGTACATGTACAGTTAAAGACTAGATTAATCATACCCTTACCATTAAAAAAAAAAATGTGAAAAATTGATACGTTCCAATTTTTGTTTCCAGAGAATGTGGCATATTGAAAGCTCACATCTAAAAGTATTTTATTAAGGCCGGGAGCGCCAGGAGCTTCAAATCTGACTGACATGAGCGCTATACAAGAAACCACTATTATTATTATTATTTTTATTATTATTCAACCAGTCAACCTTTCTTTCTTTAGTTACGAAAAACACATTAAACTTACAAGGGGGATGAATAATTTAGTTGTTAACTTTATGTGCTCACTTAAAAGTTATAGGAGCACTTGCCTCTGCCATTGACTTGCAATATTTGTTTTTATTACCTCTGTGATGTCAAAAAGACGTTACATATCTATAGCTGCACTTAATCAAAAAAAAGGATCAATCATCTCCACAAGCTTATTAAAGTACTGTCATTGATATGATGTCATTCTCACTATTGCCTTTCTATCAGGATCAACATATCGGTAGTAATTCTTAAATAATGTGAAATTATTTTGTGAGGGAAAGCCATGTGTTACAATTTTTGTGCATGAATAATCTGAAATCTAGATATTGCAGCTGGCGTTATTAAGGGGTGATCTTTATATTTTTGCATTATCTATAATTTATACTTCAATCTAACTTTTTACTTTTTTCATGATTGTATGATACAGTTTCATTAGGATGTAAAAGTAAATATTAGAAGCAGAACTGCTGATATAATTTCAATGTGATTTACTCAAGTAAATAATGATGGGAGTAGACTAGGGTGTCAAGTGCTTTAAATGATGCTTTAAGTGCTTTAAGTGCTTTAAGTTTTCAAGAAATATATATTTTTCTATCAAAATTCTGTAATTTGTTGTATAGAGTTTTTATCCATAACATTTTGTATATCAGAACATTTTTCATATATTTTCAATTTTGTTCTGATTTTAAAAAACCCTGTAGTGACAGACATTTGCGAACCATGAGAAGGACTTTTTACCACGGGTACATGTAGTACTAATAAGTCATATAAGCTGGTATATTTGCAAGCACATATCCTGTTGCCAGTTGGCTGAATTCTGATCACACGCCATTCAATTATGTTATTAAAGTGCAGGTTTATGACATAATCAGCGCACACTATGGTATACATTTTAATTTTGCACAATGCAGAGCAAAGATCTGCATGTTCCTATTGTTTGCATTGTCTTTACTGCGCATGTTTGACCTTTAAGGCAGTCTGACCCCCTACTGTTCTTCAGAATACCAAAGATCATTGGATAGCTGGCCATACAAAAACTAGAGCTAGTTAGCTAAATTGTGTATAAAGTAATTACAATTACTTTTTTCCAAGTCTAATATGTCTTATAACGAAACATTGTATAGCAAATAGCAATATGGATGTTTGGGCATTGTTTTGAATGCAAACTGAATGAACCAGGGTCCACTTCTTATAAGTGAACGTTATATCGTACAAAACATGTAAAACTGGCAGGGCTTATCATGGGTGCATACTGATGATGAGCCAGCCGTCAGCTAAACTAACACTAAACTTAAGTCGATTGACATCTTCAAAATCAGTTTCTTGATGTGATGTTTATTATTACTATAATACTGATTTTCACAGGCGTACACTGCTTTCACTTTACAATGATTCTTCAAATGATCTTTCTCTATACAAGTGTTGTATACATTTTTCATATTGTGAACAATAATTTACTAAAAACAGAGAGGGCCTGACTCAAGAAGAAAGAAGGCAAAGTGTAGAAAATACCACTCCCCATTTTATATGATATGTACTGCAAATATATCTGTGGTCAATATCAAATATGTTTACCTCCAAACCAAGTACCTCCACTCTATCATAATATTTCAACTGTGGCATGTGTCAATGGGAAAATTATACTCACATAGGAAATTTTGAATTTGTTAGTTCATTTACTCTGTTACACCCGTTTTCAATTGTGCAGTATTGTTGTGTGCATTCTGTTGTATTCAACTCGTAGTGCAATATACATGTACCTATCAACATAATACACATACCGGTAGTCAGAAAATGACTTGCAAATGCCTTATAATATGAGGCAATTATTTTGTGGATTTAAGAAAAATGTAGATTACTACCTCTATCATGATACTATGTGATTTTCATGTCTAAATATTTTTAAGAAAGAGTTCTCATGTCACTAAATCATTTTTGTAACATGTACCTGTGTACTATGGAATGTATGAAGTTGAAGAAAATATATACATAATTATGTTATCACCATTGTTGTTATTATCATTATTATCATTATCAAATTATATCATTTTTAGTATTATTACACAAAACAGGATCAACTGAGTCCATATATATTTTTTTAAGGACTTTGTTTTAACAAAAAGCACCAGGTGTTTTCAAGTGGAACTTTATACTGTTGATGTCCAGGTGTCCTTCTCCTCCTCCTTCTTCTCAAAACAGCATACCGGTAAGCCCAAGCATATCCATAACAATAGTGTATATTGTTTCAAACAACAAAGAATGAATCACTCAAAACCATTAATATGATAAGGATCAAAATTTCATGTAAGATTGTATTCAGTATCCTAATGACAAAACTTTGATGTTGTTGATGGATTGTCAGATGCCCCTTATTGGGGTCATTTGAAAACACATCTCTTGACTGCAACATTAATCTCATGAAAATTATATGGATCTCACGTATACTTAACATAACTTATACCGTATTCGTTTATTTAACAAAACAAAAAACAACAGTAATGTAATCATAGTAATACCTTGCAACTATACTTCCAAAAATTCATTCAGTTACAAAACAATATAAAAATGTTACAAAACAATATAAAAATTTGATTTCAGCATTCACATGTAAATGAATACCATGGTTACAAAAAACATGGTAATCTTAAAAATGAACATACCAGATTCTAAAAAGCTTTTACTGGAAATAGTCATCTCAACTAGAAAGAAAGTTGGAAAAAAGAAAAATAAAATAAGACATCGCACAGGATAATGTCCTCATAACTGGATTTCCTTATTACCGGTAGCTGAAATACACTATCTGATAAGTATACAACTTTATATCAATGGAAAATTCAACAAATGTAAAATAGAAAATAAAGCAATAACAAGTATCAGTGTTGCACAAGAGCGATTTAAAACATCATTCTCTGCGCCTCTCCATATTATGGGTCAGCAGGGTTCAAATTTGCTGCAGTCACGGTGACGACATAACATGTGGACCCAATCAGCTTGTCTATACAGCTGATGTGACGAGCCTGCTTTAATGCAAAGACATTATAAATATGCAAACTGCACATCAAAATGATAGCTAGTTTTTAGATGAGATTTTTTTTCAGTTTGACAACCGATTTTCAAAGAGGCGTTTCTCCTCTGACAGGCAATAAAACAGCATATAATTGATGTTATAGTAATCTATGGCTTATAAGCTTTCTGTTGATATATTATTTATCTATTTCAATTTTCACTTCTGACAGGGTCTTTAAGATGGAAGATTCCTTGATGTGTTTTCAACAACAACAAGAAGCAGAAGACAAATTTTTTATCAATGAAATCCTGTTCAGTGATTGGTTAACATAGCATCATGTGACCAAACATAACATTGCTATGATGCTACTGATAAGTAAAATGTGCTATTTGTGACGTCATCTATGGTATAGTGCACTATACCATAACACTATACCATGGATGACGTTGTAGATAAGGTAGATAAGCATATTGTAACATCACATCATGTTCAGTCAAAAGTAATGCGCAATTTGCGCGTCTTATTAAATGCGTGTTAATATAATTGTGCGCAGGTTAAATTGACAATCGTAAACTTCTCCAATACCTGGCCCAATGTGGGTGACATAAGAATAAAGTTAAAAACCATTATGTCAGCCATTCATTAAGTCAAACGTTCGGATCGTAACGAAGTGAAATAAAACAAATATACCTAGCATTTAGTTTGAAAAATATAAAGAAAATATATCATGCACTATTTCAAGCCACTATTCCTCGGCGACAGAAATAGCACTATTTTCTGCCACCTCTACCCATAATTTCAACTAGAGTCTCTCAGTGCATGGTATATTTGATTACTATTAAAATAGAAGAAATTTAGTGACTAAAAAATAAACATGTATATATTGAGATATAATGTTCCAAGTAGAGGTCTTGAGATCAATTTGACAATCAGAATTTCACATACCTGATGGGGAAACTAATGGGTTTTAATAACGGGTCAACAGCAAGTAAATATCATTCTAGACTCCTATAACTTATCAAAGTGAGATGTTTGTGGCAGTATCCGGGCAGTTGAGTGAGTGAAAGGAGTCGCAAGGCCTTTGGTTTTAAAGTTCTTATCATCTCATTTCAATTGTTCGCTGACAGTTTCCTGGAGCTTGAACTTCTGTACCTTGCCGGTGACCGTCATAGGGAAGGCCTCCATGAAGACAACGTGTTTTGGGATCTTATAGTGAGAAATCTGGACAGAGAACAAGAAGATATTTATCAATTACCATAAAATATGGCATAATAATTATAAAAATGGTAAAATGATAATAATAGCAATAATAGTAATCATAATTATCTGTTGATGCCTGAACTGGCTATGATCGCTATTCAAGACACTCCAATATTACTACCGTTCTGTAAGGCTACTGATTTCAGTGCTCACAGTATTAAAGGAATTTCCTCCTACCAGTACCAATATAACACCTGGGTGGAGAGTGGCTAGTGTAGAAAAATGTGAATAAGGGTTAACCCCCTTCTACATGTAGCTCGACAATATTATTCCATTGGAATGAAATACTCACTTCTCCCTGACAGTACTCCTTGATTTCTTCTTGTGTGAGGTCCTCTCCTGCCTTCACTCTGATGCAAGCCACCACCTTCTCACCTAGTCTATCATCAGGTATACCAATCACCTATAAAGAAACCGAGAGAGAGAGAGAGAGAGAGAGAGAGAGAGGGAGAAAGAGAGGAGAGGAAATGAGATAGAGTGAGAGATATGATAGGGAGGGGAGAGAGGGGTATAGAAAGGGATGGAATAAGATTTTAAATGAGAGACGGCAGAGAGGGAGATATATAGTAGGAGTAAAGAGAAAGACAAATATGACAAAGATACAGAGTGAGAGAGAGAGATATAGAGACAAAGACAGTTGATTCCTTGAATATACCAAGATCTATCATCTTCCTACAATGCTTGTACGATAGTAACAACTAAGTTATTCATACCCTTACAAAGTTTTGTCATTTTTTAAGTATGCAAAATATCAATTTGTCCTAATTTGCAATCACTGAGAATGTGACATACCCTATTTAAGCTTACATCTAAAAGTATTTTTAAATGGTCCTTATTTAACTACCCGTAGTCAACCTTTCATTCATGATTAATGAAAAACACAAAAGAAAAAAGAAAATTAAAAAAACTATGAATAATTTAATAGTTGTAAATTGTACATGTGCAAAATCTATACGTATATAATACACTTAAATACATGTGCATGCAACTTTTGATCTCTCAACATTTACCTAAAAAAAGGAAAACTCCATTTTAGTCATATAAGTGTAAAAATATCAAAAACAAAGTATAAATGCATGTATTTAGCGACCACCTCTACAAAAAGCATTTGTTGTTTCCTGTGAAAATGAATTCCATACAAGAGAACCTTTACATAAAGACCACATGCATATGGAGACCAATTTTCTTGTCTAACTTGAGCGGTCTTTATATACAGGTTTTACTGTATTTTTTTCTCCTTATGCTGTTTCAATATGTGATATGACCTATGACCCTGATGGCGTATAAAAGACGTTCCTCACAACATGGCACCTTAACCTACTGTATACCTACATTACTCTGTACTAGTTTTCTACAGAGTATGACTGAGAGAGTTGGAAATGAAATTGAAACACGGTGGCAGCGGTGGGATATGTATGTCGGCCAACCAGTTCATTCCCACAAACATAAACTCACATGTACATCTTCTACTTTGGGATGTGTATGGAGGTACTTCTCTATCTCCACCGGGTAGATGTTCCTGCCTCCCATGATGATGAGTTCCTTGATACGACCGACGATGCGACAGTACCCATCCTCATCCAGAGTGACCATGTCCCTGGAGAAAAAAAAATGAGATGAATGATGATAACGAATGTAAAACCATGGGTAGTACAGTGAAACCTGCTTTAAATTTGCAACCATCTGTATAGATCTAGAGACCATCTGTCTATAAAGACCATACTTTTTGCTTCCCTTGAATAGTGTTTGTCACTGACAGGTGTAATAAAAACCTGTACATCATGTAAAATCTCAATGCCCAGCTTTAAAAATCAACTCTAAGAGCTCAAGTTTAGTTCAACGCCCTTATACTATTTACAAGAGTTGCAAATAATGAGGAGGATTTCTAAATTTTCCTTGTCAACTTGAACTTCTGTCACTTTTTCTATCATTATCAGAAGGCAGTCTGAGCTTGATTAAGAGGGTGTAATTCATCTTTTCAATTTAGTTTTCTATTTTCTTATTTTCTTTAAGGGGGGGGGGTTTATTGTAAGCTCTGATGAGTGAAAGATGAATAGCGTTGACATATCTTCATTCAAAGCTCTATCTTCAAAATTTTAATTACTGAAAAAACTTAAAGCCTATCTGCACTACTTTGGCCAGAAGGGATTAGACCTCCCTGCATGGTTGCTGACAGGGGGTTATCTCATTGAATCAGCTCTAAATTAACACAAGAAAAAGGGGATCATTGGGACCAACTGGGACCGCTTAGGCATTGTTTGCTATGTAGAGGGCACAAGAAGCTACAAGTAGTGCAGTCCCGCTTTGATATAAATAATATATACTATATAATAAAAAATAATATGGGAATGAATTACCCTGTATGGAACCATTTTGTATCGTCAATACTGGCCTTGGTTGCCTCTTCATTCTCCCAGTAACCGATCATGTTAGCGTAACCACGGACACAGAGCTCCCCAGGTACACCAACAGGGACAATTTGACCAGTTTCGGGGTCTATTACCTTGCCCTATCAATTAGAGAGGGATGATAAGTAAATGGACTGAACGCTGGGTTAGAAAGTTTGAAATAAATGTTTATGGTTGAAAAGAGGGAGAGAGAGAGAGAGAGCTAGTGGTATAGGCAAATGAGTTAGAGGACAGTGAGAGGATACAGGCAAACAAGGTGAGACATAATTATATTGAGAGACAGAGAGATAGAAAAGAGAAAGAGACAGATATTGACAGGCTTAAACAGAGATAGGTAGAGAGAGAGAGAGAGAGAGAGAGATGGAGGAGAGAGGGAGAGAGAGAGAGAGAAAATAATAGAAGAAAGAGAGAAAGGGAAAGAGAGAGAGAGAGAGAGAGAAAGAGAAGGGGGGCAAAACAAGGTGAGTATATATACCTCCATATGCTGGCATAGTCTTCCATTACTGTTGAATTGTTTATCTTCTGGATCCTCCTCATCAGTGATAGCAATCAGTGGTCCAGCTTCCGTCATACCATAACCAACCTGTAAACATCAATCAATAATAATAATAATAACAAATATTCAATTAAAATGTTATTGATTAAAATCCAAATAGGATCTTTCTCATGAAAAAACAAGAACATTGATATCAATATGATAACAAGCAACTGGAGGATATGCATGGGGGAGGGGGGGGGGACGAGTTGAGGAACACATCTACACAAATGTTCTAATAGCAAATACTACATTTAATAGGCATTATTAGCATTTTTAGGCAAACACTCAAGTTTTACAAGACATGCTCTAGCTAATAACAAATGCTTCTGTTACACCAAATGATGATGATGATTATGGTGAAGATCATGATAATGAGGGCAACAACAAAGAAAGATAATCAAGAGGATGATAATGTTGATAGGGAATGATAGCAGTAACAACAAACAAACGATGATGTTGTTCATGATGATGATTGATACCTACAGCAACATATTTCATGCCCATGCCCTTGGTCATTTGTCTGATTATTTCCGGAGAGACTGGTGCTCCTCCTATGATACCACTTTGGACGCTGCTCATATCTGTCTCTTTATAAGTCGGCTGGCTCATCAGATCAATGAACATGGTGGGTGTGCCGTAAACAAATGTGCATCTAGTACGTGCAACAAATAGAGAAAAATATCAGGACAGGTTTGATGGCGACCAGTCATTGAATTTCATTTCATTGAAATGGTAATGAAACCAACATCATAATAACTTGTATATAATCCAGCTATTTGGTAAAGTATTCTTGTACAGAGAACCTGTATGGAAAGACTGTTCAGTTAAACAAGAAAAGTGGTCTTTTCAGTGGATGAAATGCAAATTAAATAGGTCAATAACTAGGGAGGGGGGGCGGGTGTAAGAAGAGGTTTTGGTGTCTTTTTTTCATGTTCCCTCTCCTGCCCCTTTTATTCCCTCTTTTGGTACGTGTTATTATGATGGGGGGACACAGGTGCCCCTTGTAACCCCCTGTAGCTATGCCACTACTATTTTGTAAATGTTTTTCCATACCTCTCATCTTGGATGGCTTTAAGGGTAGCTATGGGCTCATAGCCAGAGGTGGGGTAGACATTGGTTACTCCGTGGGTGATACCGACAACTGGCCCTCCGACCGATGCAAAGATGTGGTAGAGGGGTATAGGTAGACACATTATGTGCTCCTGAATAAAAACAAAAGAAAATGGAACAAATGAAAAAAGAATGTGGATTCGTTTTCAGGCTTGATTCTTGCAGTAGCATCTTGAAAACTTGATAATGCTTTGTTGAAGAAATTCTGATAAAAAAACAAGTAAGATTATTTTTGGGGTCAGAGGTCATTGCATTTTGTGGGACTTGTATTTTATGTTGTGTTCAATACAATTCTAGGGGAAATACTTATTCTAACATATAAGAAAACAACAGCCATATGAAGTAGGTGATTCTTGACAGGCTTTGTGTTAATTATGGTACTTGGTAGCTAAATCTTTTTTAAAAATACAGATATCACAGAATCAAAATCGTTTATACATACTGCCTTATCATAGCCAACTCTATAGCCGATGTGGTAGCCATTGTTAACAATTCTGTGGTGAGTCATAGTTGCTCCTTTTGGATTTCCAGTGGTACCCTGCAAGGAAAAAGGGTTAGATTTACAAATAATATATTACAATTTTCCATATTGTTGGCTTACATGTTTTTTTTGTTTTTTTTAATTGGTACACTGAATGACACGGATGGTATTGATAAACTTTTTAATTTTGAGATTTCTGAAAAACATAGGCAATTCGTCACAATAATGAGAAATACACTTCCATTATGTTTTTGAAAACAATAAATTCCATACAGACTGACTCAATTTTAAAGAAAGTTGAATTTAAATCTGACTAGAAATGACATCCAACCTTTCTAGCTTATCAGAAGATGTGGTGAGTGAGAGTTTGAGCAAAGTTGAACAAATAAAAGCAATGCACATGTATCTGTGTTTCGACATTTCGACATTCGACATACATGAATATCCATGGAAATAATAATCTGGATTGATATAGCTATAATATAACAAACTGTCTTTATTTTGCTAAACAGATATTATTACCCAGTCATCAGATTCATTCATGCACAATGTACACCATCTCCACTCCTTGGTCAAAGTGAAGTCATATGGCAATTACTAAAATAAAGGCTTTCATCATTCTACCAGGTCCCCATTTCTCTCCTGGATATGGAATGCCATTGCCAAAGGACACTAGTGCAGTGTCAGGGATCATACCCACGATCTTTGCATTTGAAGTCAAATGCTTAAACCACTCAATGATGACACCTCTACTTTGGTAAGTTGGTAATTCAAATGAGATTGTGGACAACTCTCCTGTTTGTTGTACATTTAAATACATGTATCAAGTTATTCTAGAGTCCTCTCCTCTGCATCCTCGTATCTCCTTCAAACTTTTACCAATATTTTTCTCAAACTTTCATGCTTTACTTCAAAGCAAACTTGCTATAAGGTTTAATATCCTAGTTAGCAAAACTGAAAAAAATCCTTTATCTAGTATACTTACAGAGGTGAACATGATGTGGATAGGATCATCAAACTGCACTGTCTTTGCTTAGCCCTCAACCATGAGCTTTTGCTCAATGGTTCCCATGTCAATGACATCATCAAACATATGGGCACCAGGGAAATCCCCTTTTCCCAGCATGATGATAGATTCTAGCATGGGTAATCTGTGTTTTTAAGATGATAAAAATATCATAAAAAAGAATTAGATAACAGAAAGAAAAAAAAAATGAATTATTGGTATACTAAAAAAATATAAGTTGGAACTACACATATTACAAACAAACTATATTTGAATCAAACATTGTGAAGTATTGAATCTTCGTAATATATATATCTTAATCAGAATAAATTATCAAATCTGATACAAGGCCATACTGCCCCTTCAAAACCCATTTCCTCTGATTTCATTCTTTATATAATTCTTCATAGCTAGGAGCTTGACAAAGTACTGAATTTTGATGTTGATAGAAAGCACTTAATATTGCCATTGCATGATAGTAAGTTTTTGTTGTCACTAAACCTTTGGCAACTGCTTTTATCTTTAATGAAACAAAAACAAAATAAATTGTGATACATGGAGTACAATTTGCTTTCACATTACTTTTCACTTCTTAGTCTGCCTGGGGCTGAGGTTGCTAGTTCAGGACACACAGTGGACAGCATCTCGTAATAATTTTGAGTCTTGAAGTTCTGAGCCGAGACTATTGCTTTGACACCAGCCTAGGAGATATAGTCGATAAAGCATATAGTTCATACAGTTAAATCTTTTCTATGGAATTGAACACCGGTCAATGGGTTTGTATCCCACTGCTACCACCGTATCAGTGTTACATCACAGGGCTCATATTCATAAAGGCCTGGGCCCTATTCAATTCAGTGTGTGGATTAAGCCAGTATTATACTTCAACATTTTAATTGGTTATGTCTCAACTCATATTCAGATTACATCTGAGCATTTTACTTTTAAGCCAATTTTAAGGTAAATGACTTAATGATAATTATGCATTGTGATATCACATGTGAAATAAACACATTGCATTATATGCGTGCTAATACAATTGTGCCCAGATTATGACTACATATGGAAACCATACCTACTAATTGGCCTCCAAAATAATTGGCTTAAGTCTGCTAGGTAGGTGTCTAACTTGTCTTAAATTTAGGGTAAAAGTCTGTGCATACAGGAATGTGCCGAGTATGTGGAAAAAAAAGCCTGAATTGTTGCAAATCACAAAGGAGGGTCTAAGGAATTGTGTAACTATAGACCTATTTCGATTTTACCCATACTATCAAAAGTTTTAGAGAGAATGGTCTTCAATCAAATTTATGATTACTTAAATGCCAATACATTGTTGAGCATTTACCAGTCAGGATTTCGACCCAATTACTCTACAGCTACTGCTCTACTAAATGTAACAGATGACTGGTTAACTAGCATTGATGAAGGAGGATGGTCTTTGCAGTAATCTAAAAAAAGGCTTTTGATACTGTTGATTATGTGTTACTATTGAGAAAATTATGTATGTACAGGTTGGATGAACCATCACAGTACAGCTATGGTTTTTTAACTATTTACATGGTCGAGTTCAATCTAAATCTGTTAAACAGTATAATGTCAGATTTTTTGTCAGTTGAATGTGGAATTCCCTAAGGATCCATTTTAGGACCCCTGCTTTTCATATTACATGTCAATGATTTGCCACGTGGTCTCACCCACTGTAAAGTAAGCATGTATGCTGATGATACGGTAATATATCGTTCGGCAAATGATACTATAGAATTGAGTGAGAAGATCAATGAAGATCTAGAATATGTTGAAAAGTGGTTGATACAAAACAAATTAAATTTTAATATATAGAAAACTGAATACATTTTATTTGGTATGAAACAACGTCTGGATAAAGTTAAAGATAATGATTTAAACATTACTATCGATAATACTTTGTTAACTCGATTTAGTAAGTGTAGACACCTTTGGGGTAATTTTAGATGAAAGGTTATCATGGCAGGAACATAGTAATACTATTCATAAAAAAGCAAGTAACGGATTATATATGCTCAAATCTATAAGAAATATAGTAAATGAATATGAAATAAAATTGGTTTATAATTCACTAGTATTGTCTCACTTAAATTTTTGTGATGTAGTATGGGGCGGATGTGGAAGTACACATAAAAACAAATTACAAAAAATTCACAATAGAGCAGCACAAATAATGAATAGGTCTTCTTGGTATTCCTCATCATGAAAATTTAACAAGACTAAATAGGAATACACTTGACAATAATAGAACAAATAATCTAGCAATTATGATGTATAAGATTGTCTCAAACCAAGCTCCTGAATATTTAGTAGAAAGGTTTATATTTGCTGACCATACATACAATACACGTCTGTATAATGTTAAAACAATAAGACCAAAGACTAAAACTATGAAAAGATCTTTTAAATAATTATAGAGGGGCCTTAACATAGAGTAACTTGCCACATGATGTACAAGGTGCTAAATCGTTAAATATTTTTAAGGCAAAGCTGACGTAATACAAAATAAATGTGTTGGGTGGAGCTAACTTATTCATTTTGTGAGCTGTGTTTTTGTTTTCTTTTTAAGGCTTTATATTTGTTTACATATCTTCATAATGTTAACCTATTTATCATTCTTGTGTATGTTACAGTATATTACTCCTTTGCAATATGAAACCCCTTTTTGTTTTAAATGTCTAATTGTGTGTAATATGATCTATGCAATACGATATCAGTTTCTGTATCTTTAAAAGCAAAAACAATTATATATGTAGTATTTAACTGATCCATATTCATATGCTCTTAACTATTTATTACTATTTCATACTCCATTTTACTTCTACACAATATGGAATACACATTTTATAAGTATCATACATTTTACATGTATGTGTGTTTTCTTTTGTGTTTTGTTTTATAGTTTGATTATTTGATATTTAACATAAGTACATAAATATGTTCTTAACTTATCTAATACCGGTATGTTGTTATACTTCTTTATGCTTTTACTTTATGAATATATGCCAACAGATTATGATGATAATAACTTATTTCAATTGTTTATCTTTTGGGCCTACCAATATAGTTTTAATTAACTAAAGTGTTTTTAGCCTATTTTCTATATATTGTTGTGTTATGGTTGTAAATGTGTCAGTGTTATATTACTTTTGTTTATATGTCATAATTATGTTGTTTTTTATCAACAAGGCCCTCATTGAAACCAGTCTGCGAACTGTTTTGGGCTTTTACCGTGTATAAATAAAATAAACTCAACTCAATATCAAAGTTGGCTAAGCATTTTATCTAAGCCGAAAACTAAGTAAAATACTCATGTTTCCAACACAATCAGTGAAATGAATACCGGCTCTGGTCAGACCTTCACCCATAATAACGATAAGTTATGAGTATATCCATGTATAATGTACTGATAACAATTACAAAAGTTTTCAGACTTCACCACCAAAACATAATAATGGCTATCATTTGAAAGGTGGTCAATAGGGAAGTCCCCCACATGAAACTCACCATTTGTAAAGTGTAGTACAGCTCATTGGGTCTATAAGCTAGGTTGATGGTGACAAGAATAGCTCCAATTCTGGCAGCAGCAAACTGAGTCAGAACCCACTCTGAGGTGTTGGAATCCCATATTCCTATCCGGTCTCCTTTCTTTAGACCGATGGCCAAGAATCCAGCGGCCAAACGGTCAACCTGAAATGAAATGTGTTTGATTGGATTTGATTTGATTCACTTTCATTCTATCTCAGTACTCTAATTCAAATTGATTCAATTGATTTGATTTGATAAGAGTTATATTCAACGGTATCCAAATATTCAATATTCCAGCTTACTACCCGATACATCTTGAATCTAAAGATTAGAAAATACATTCATAGAAAGAGTATATATGTTATAATAATTCAAAATACTGGTAGATAGAGTACTCCAAAATCATGAGATGATACTAGTTTCATAGTTGATGCAGCAAAATTAGAATTTTAGAGAACATATTTTGTGGTGATACTGCCCCACTGTCAGATGAATTTATTTTGAGAAACTTAATTCTGTTTGCTAGAAGACATATTGTATTAAGTTTTAATAGAAAATAAAGCAGTGTCTTCTTGATTTGTATTGCTTTAAGTTTATTACGTATATCATATTCTTCTTCATTCTTCAAATTGTTAAAGTAAAAATGATGAAGTTCTGTTACATAAATATGTATGTTTGAATGAGATCTAAGCAATAAAATGATTAAACGGTAAAATTGTAAAGAATGCAAAGAATACAACATTGGTACAAGAAAACTGAATGATTGGTTGGATGGATGGCGAGTACATTGAGAATAATGTAAATGTAATGCAAATTTCACAGATTTGAAATGTTTGATTTTTAATTTTTTGGAAAAACAATAATTATTAAGGTAAAAATTATATAAACTTATAAAGTGCAGAAACTACAAAAACTATAATCTAGTACACTGCACAAGTACCTGAAATGCTATTTATGGTACCATTTTTGTATTTTGGTTAGATATTATTTACTCAATGAAGGAAAGACATGAAATGGGATACTTTTGTCTTTCGATTAACGGGTAGACTATTTATGGTAGCAATGTTCTGTATTTTGATAAGATAATACTTTATCTATTTTCAAAGGTTTTGTTTCTTATCTCTTTTGCATAAACAATTTAGCAGCATACTTTGTATTCCAATAAGTCTATTTTAGTAAATTGTGTGTACCTGGTAAACAACATTAATTAAGATATTATTTTCATAAGATATAAATGGTCTATCTTTTCCTCTTGTTGTGTGGTATTTTAGAAGATACTATTTACTTAAGGAAGCAAAGACATGCAGTGATATATTTTTGTCTTCTGAGTAAACTCTCAAGTCTGTTTTTGGCATGTGTGTAAACAATTTTAAGTAGGATACTATTTTTAAGATATTTCTTTATCAAAGATTTGAAATAGTCTATTGAAAAAATACTTATGCTGTGGTCCATCAGTTTCTTTTAATGGAAGCATATGTTGAACTTTGCTACGGTAAAACTTTATTTACCGGTGGTCTGGTAAGACATATTATTGTGATTTAACAGACTATCATATTTGAATCACCAATTGAGAGATTTTCATTTGGGAATTCTCCATAAAAAATAGAAAAGATAAAATAGAGTTTGAAGTCACTATGATGCATCAAAACTATATTGGCTTGAAAAGAACATACTCATGTATACAACTTTTGTAACTGTATCTAATCTTAATTCCTGTGATCTGAAAATAAGAGTGCTCATTTTTCTTTATGCATACTATATATTGACATATGATTATTCATCAATTATTCTTAAAGCTTTCCACTAATTTTAAAACTTAAACATATACTTCTTACCAAGAAGCTTTGTGATAATTCTTGTTTCTACCTATCAATGATGGTACAAATTCAAATCAATCTTAGCCTGTCATACCAGGAGGTTTATGTGTACTATATAAACATATATTCATACCTTTGGTATTGATAGAATTAAAGAATCTTTAACGAACCTGTTCTCTGAATTGGCTAAAGGTCCAACGAACGCCTTCCTCCACAAAGATGAAGGCATCGTGGTCAGGTTTCTGTTCTGCCATGTCATCCATGCATTGGCCCAGAGTCTTACCCACGAGGGGTGGTTCTGGGCTCCCCTGAACATAGCTCATGGTGTACTTCGGGGTACCATCTGGTGCCCCTCTTGCTCCTGATGACGACGATGATGAGGTGGTAGAAAAGAAACGTGATGTTGATGAGGAAGAGGATGATGATGGAGAAGAAAAAGAATTTGAAGAAGCATTGGAAAGTAATGATTGGCTACTGAATGTAGAATGAACGTATCTTTGATCTTGGAACCTTTGTTGGTATGTTGGTGATGTTTGGGAGGCTAAAAACCTTGATGTGTGATAGCTGAGAGGGGTGTGGTATTGGTTTGATGGCTTGAAAGAGGTCTGTGATCTGCAAACATAGATTAAAAGAGAAAATCATTAGATATAGTATACAATAGATTAAAACTGCAGAAAATAATGCTTGCATGCTGGTAACACAGCTAGCTAGATAGACAGATACATGTAGATAAATGGTATTTATTGATTCATTTCCATGTATTGCAGTTACAAGTATAACTGAATTGCACATGAATAAAACATTGATGGAAAAGACAAGTAGTCTATACATTTCAAGAGATATCAAAGTATAAACAAGTAACTGAATTGCACATGAATAAATTGATGGAAAAGAAAAGTATACATTTCATGGGGGCTAGCAAATTACGGTACTTAACAAGAGTTTGAGAAAAATTTAATGATAACAATGATCAATAATAATGAAAAATATATGATGATGATGATGATGATGATGATGATGATGATGATGATGATGATGATAATAATAATAATATGGGACATGGAACTGAAATAATCATTATAGAAGAATGAGGTCTTTCCTAGTGAGAAATGAAGAAACATAGTTACCCTCTCATCGTGAGGTTTAACTCGGTGATATTCTTTGGCCTGTTGACACCCGCCATGTAAGAACGGATGCTATACAACATTGCTAGGTGACACTGAAGACGTCCACTGCCCAGGGTTGGACATCGTAGGCCTGGCTTCAACATGGCTGGCATATTGCTAATGCAGATATGGCTACCAGAAATGTATCTAGCACTTCTCAACTGACTGTTCTTAACACACTGCAGAAGTTTTTTTCAGCTACCAGTACTATCATCACTAAAAGGACTAGGTACTAGGCAAATACTCTATATAGAAACAAACTTCTTTGAGAACATAAGCGCTGTTGGCCAGATGCCAGATACATGTAGTGAAGTTTGTTGACAGGGTAGTGCATTTCACACTGGGGCACATCTGAAATAAAAAAACAAATTTGCTTTTTGTGGACTTTGCAGTCCTCAAGATAAATAGGACAGAACAAGCAAGAATGTGACCCCAAGTCTGAGGATTTGACCTTTATGTACGCCAGGGGTAGACATTCAGTACATGCAAGGAGTTCTCCTTGGTTTATGTAAATACAGTCTTGTCAATATCTTTAAACTGGGTCAACATGAATTCAAACAAGCCCTGTAGTTATTGACTTCTCGGGTCTATTTCTTGATAAGTTTTGTATCGGGTAATATGTGATCAAATCAAACATATTACATATGTATATGGATCACAGACTTCAATGTCTATGTTGCAGGAAGCCAACAAGTATTTTGGTATCTGACCTTTTCCTTGCAGTTCCTACCTAAGTGGATTACATTCTGCTCCACAATGTGCAATTGACTATTAAATTATTGTGACAAAATGATTTATTCTTGATAGTTAAAGTTTGTGTCTAGGACCAGCTTTCTTGATCAATATTCAAGAGTCATAATGATTGATCAAAAAAATTCTGAGAAGATAGAAACTTTGTCTATCAAGAAATCATACTGTCTGAATCGTGTCATTCCAAGTGTTCTATATCCTCTCGTTTGTATATTATTAAATTCAAAATTCCAACATATTGTTCCTTTTCTTCTTGTTCTTAAAAAAATAAAGTTATTTATTTATCTAACTTTTATTTATTATTATTATTGTATTCTATTAATTATTTATTTATCTAATATCATTATTATTGATATGAATTGTTTCATTTTTTTATTTATCTATTTATTTATTTATTTATTTTTTTGTTTTTGTTTCTTATATTTTTTTGTTGGGGGGGGGGCTGAGTTTTGCAGTATCCTTATTCTCTTCCCATCCATGCAAGTAACCCTTTCATTGTTTAGTCCAAACTTGATCTTAGATATAGCTGTGAAAAGTTGGCAAACATGAGGTCCAAGGAGTGGGGGGAAAAACCTTTGTCCATGGAGCTGAAAATGGAGGGGGGGGCCTTGTCCTTAGAAAACTCTTGCTTTAAAAGGGCAACAGGTGCATGGAGGTTTGCTTTCGAAACTGCATTCGCATCACAATACATTTCCTCCTTTAAATAATATATGAGGTCCTGAGAATTAGAAAGAACATATTTTGTATATGTATCATGGTCTAGTGGTTAAGTCACCAGACTATGGATCTAAAGGTATGGGGTTCAAATCCCTGCCGCAGCACTATAACGTCCCGTGGCAAGACATTAATCATTATTTGCCACTCTCCATCTAGGTTAAGAGAATGGGTACTGGTAGAAATTAATTCATTTAATGCTGTAGCACCTTCATCAGGGCAGCTAGTCTAGAGCTGGGGTAAGAATCCAGACCTCTTTATAAGTTCATCTATAGATATTTTAAAACATTTTGGATGCATTATACAAGAACTATAAACCATCATTATTATTATTAATGCTAAATATATTACTCATTGCGGATGTAGTATCGAAAATAATATCGCTAGTGATATTCGTCTGTCTCGCAATGTGGTCAATAAGGAATCTAAAAGAAACACAACGTTTTGTGCGCTATCTGCAACACTTTGTCAGGTATAAAAGACCCTTGCTTACATCACCTGACGATGTGTTGCAGATAGCGCACGAAACATCATGTTTCTTATAGATTCCATATTGACCACATAGTTGCGAGACAAACGAATATCACTAGTGATATCATTTTTGATTATTATTATTTTCATTATTACTCCCACCACCTATCCTCTCCAACCGGCGCTATAGTTCTCCTTAGAACTATACGCTAAGAAAGATAACCAAATGTCTTTTTCAAGACTTCATCAACAGTCCTTCTCAGGACTACACACACTCAAGATAGAAAGATTATCGAGGGTCCTTTCAGGACTTCACAATCTTCCCTCTCTTTCACATATTGCAACCGCAAGCCTACTGTATATTATTATTATCACTTGGCAACTTAAAGCACAACAATCATTACAATATTCTCACTTGATTATTCAGATTTATTCCTTTCAGACATGTATACTTGTATCAAAAGTATTAGGTAATAATCTCAAGAGATGAACTTTACTTGCTTACTTCAGTTAGAATGTTTTCATGCTGATACTAAAAAAATTGTATCAAAAATTGTAAAAGTCTTATAGAAAGTCATATTGATCAAAAATACAAAATTTAAAAAAAATAATTGAAATTCTTTGTCTATTTTCCTTGGGATAAGTCCAGTGTACATGTAGTTCACACATGCACAGATATTGCATCTTCAAAACTTGATTTGTCATTTCATAGTAGGCAGCATTTTAACAAATTTTGGTACATTAATTATGAAGATCAATTCACAACCAAATTCATTACAAAACATCAAAGTAATATTCATAACAGTATATTTTTTCTCTCACATTATTTTACATTACGTTTAGTACACTAATTTGTAAATTCATAATAAAACATCAAAAACAATATTCATATCACAATTTCCTTTATATTATGCCTCATAGCACAATTATTTCCCATCACCTGTCCAACTTAGCACCAAGAGGAAAGCATGACACATATGGTTATTATACAT
>BEXV01000536.1:150549-161128 GCA_003118195.1 Hemicentrotus pulcherrimus | reverse complement strand
GGAGAGAATGCAAGAGGAAGGGAGGGAGAGTACGTGGAAGGGAGGGGAAATTTATCACTTAAGTTACAGACCAAATAATTGAGTATTTTGTTAGAAAGAGAAGTGAAATTAGAGGGAAGGGAGAGAAATTTAAGTGGTATAAACTGCATGACAAAATATTGCAAGAGGAGAGATGAATATTATGTATATTTTCCCCAAAATGTATTCAATATATCCGAAATTAAATGATAATAATTATAACAAAAATAGAAATTAAACTATAATACAGCGTTTTACAGTGCACATCACTCATGTACATGTACCATCTTTATGTGAATAGAAAAAGATAAACATGTAAAAGGAAAACAGGTGCTGTTATAAAATACCTGACTGTACCCAAGTCGAAATGCTGTGTAAACAAGTGTGTCATTAGAGGAGGGTTTTAAACTTATAGATTATAGATAACTTCTTGATATAAAATGGGATTGTTTTTCAGAGTGTAGGAGAAGTATGTCAAGTTAACCCCCCCCCCCCATAAAACTTGGTCTGAAAATCAGGTCATTGCAAGAGATTTTTTCTGAGCTGATCTCAGATTGCATTGTAATGGATGTGACTAAATCTGGATATTATTTTTATTTATGATTTAATCAACTTACACAGACATCTTTCATGTTCATAAGTGATCTTGTTTGTTTCATGGTTTCAATGGGACATGGTGACCCGGCCATGATTCCTGTAGTTAGGCTACTCATGTCGTACTGGTTAAAGTTGGGATGATTCAGCATATCGATGAACATGGTTGGCGTACCTTACTGTGAGGTTATCCTGGGAAGGTAGGAGAAAGACATTTTTAAAAATCACCATCAATCAGTAGAAATTTCCTCACAGCAAGAACTTTACATGATAAATTTCAAGAGCAATACAATTCACATAAAATAATCGTTTACATTAATGGGTGCATTTAAACCATGCAACATTCAGGATATCAGCAAAAGTGATAGGAAAGATTAGAAAGTGACAGGTCAAATGAAAAGGAACCATCAGGAGACAGTGTTAGATATAGATATCAATTTCTTTTAAGCCTCAATTATTTTTTATATTTTTTAATAAAACAAATTTCTTGGTATTCTATATATTCACTTTTCACCACTACATATTTAGAGAAAGTCACAGGTAGGATTACCAAGTAACAGGTCAAAAGATCAAATGATAAGGAATAATCAGAGAGTACGAACAGGAAGAAGTATAAAAGGAAGAGTAACTAAAACCAAACTAGCATCTTTTTAAATCGTACTCTACACCTGCTTTATTCAGGGATTTTCCCTTTTATAGATTTTTTTTTTTGTTACATGTTTTATTTCAATGTTTTTTGTTTTTTTCTTCTTCAGTTTTTCCAGTTTTTTTCTTCTTTTTTTTGGAGTCATAAGTGCATGAAAATTGATAAATTGTGAAAAATGCATATTTTCATTGGAAAAAATAGTTTCACCAAGTGCAATTATTTCAATATCCATGTTAATATAAATCACAGATTTCTGAAAGTTTTTACAACATTACTATACATATGAGAAGGATTTATGATATTAAAATTACCTTTCTTCTTGGATGCCTTTCAGACTTGCTTCAGGTTCAAAGCTTGGGGAAGGAAAAATGCATGTGTTACCGTGGACCATGGCACACAAAGAACCTCCTACCATTCCAAAGCAGTGGTATAGAGGGACAGGCACACCAATCCGATGCTCCTACATCAAAACACCAGGTAAGGATTACTGAACGGACCTCAACGAAAATGATAATGATCAAATTGATCACAAACTTCTTCCCTTTGTTTTTATGGCAAATGCATTTGGAGGTCAATGTTGAAGGTCAGACCTCAACAATTGTTTCCCTTATGAGCCTCCCTCCCTCCACGTTTCTCTTTGGTCTCAGTGGGATTGCAATATGATAACAACTGTGAACCAATGATTTTACTCCTTCCATTTGACATCAGTTCAGAAGAAATCCTATGGGCAGTGTCCATCGTGTTTGATTGACAGCTAGACCCCCAACAAATTTACAATTTCAGGTTTGACCATTTTATCATTACTGTTATCATTACAACTAGTTATGAATAAACAGTTAATAAATATCAAAACTATTCCTACCCCTGTATATTTGAGGTTTGAGTGTATTTTGTAACTCAAGAATAAAAGGTGGTCTGGTTGAATTAGGGCCTGTGTTGGTTGCTTTTAGAAGTATGTTTTAATATTTCACATTCTCACTTAATACAACTTCACATCTACAAATGTACATAGGGTTTCATGCAACTATTCACAACTACCAACAACAACACCAACACAAATCAGAGAGTACCCCAAACAAAAAAGTAAAATTTATACTATTTAATGCCCAAAATCTCTGACTCCCTGCTGCTGTACATAGAGGACCCTGGACCCAACACTATACTTGACCCTAAGCCTAACCTTAATAAAACTTAATAGAAACCCTAACCCAAACCCTAACCATACACTTTTAAAGACATAAAACCTGCAACAATCATGTATCATCATGACTAGAAGTTACTGTACCTGTTCATGATATTTCAGAACGGTGCCAACGAAGTAGCTGTTGTTCACTATATTGTGATGAGTAAGAGTTGCTCCTTTAGGTTTTCCAGTAGTTCCCTGTGGAAAAAATAAATCTCAATTAAAGCAATATTTTTGTTTTTCTTTCTTTTTTTCGTTTCAGTTTCTTAAAAGAAGAAATAGAAGTGCAGAATCATGAAATTCACATGGTTGATTGAAAGTGATTGCATGCAAATACGAAACAAAAAAATTAACCCTCAAACCTATTTCCTTATTTTGTAAAACACATCCTTAGCTTCAGGAGGACAGAGGACAGTCTCGGTCATTGTATTTGTATTGTACCATCATTTGATTTCAGCCTTCATAATAGAGGCTTGCATCTTCTACAGATCATCAAATCTTGATCAATTTCTTTGTAACCCTTACTTCAGTTTCAATGAGATTGACATCAGACCAAACATAAAATGGCATCACCTCAGATGGCCCAAAATCTCACAGTTTGGAAGTGGTGTGAAGTCGGTTTGACAGCGCAACCAAGGTACATGTATTAGAGTAGGCATTTAGTCTTGTAAATTACTATCATGGGTGATTTATAGATAAATGAACATTTCAGAAGAATAACTACATGTACCTGATATGTCTGTACTGACATGGATGTTGACTGTATCAAACTTGTGCATTTTCATTTCAATTGTTGTATTATCTTCTTCTTATTTTTTTTTTGGGGGGGAGGGGTACAAAGTTCATCTATAGGTTACTGTTAAATCTTAAATAGCTTATGATTTTACCTAATGACATTTACTATTATCTTTAATACGTAACTCTCATTTGCTTTTCCTTCTTATAACAAAATAAGGCATTATATTGATTTTAAATAAACACACCGGTTGCTGTGATATTATATTGAAGTCATAAATGTAACTTTTTTTCTAGTTCTCCTTGTATCTAATCCTCCTCAGCAGTCTGCATACTAGCTGAACATTCAAATACACATTGCATCGATTGATTTACTGATAGCAAGATTTGTAAATGTACATATATGAAGCTATTGTATTTTTGTACCAGCAAAATAATGTGGATTAGGGCTTGAGTCTTTGTTTGCATAGACTGTAACTGATAAAATAGTATTATGTCATGCAAGTAAGGAGAAACGGCATAATAGGAATGATATGGTTCTGTCCAATTGTGCAAGTATTTGCTTTTTTTCTCAGTAACAGGCTCTCCAAGACTTTCCAGGACCGGGAAAGGAGGAAAGGGGGAGGAAGGAATAGGGAAAGGAAAAGGGGAAGAGTGACGGGCAGGACGAGGGAGTAGTGGAGAGTCGACAATGTTTTAGCCATAATTCTTTTTAACCAAACAAAATCACAGCCTTGAAATGTGATGGGCGCATATTGTATCTAAGATGAACTGAGCCATGTTGTGTACAATAATCACAAATGTAATAGAGTATCAAAATAGTTAAATACTGTACAGTAATCCATCAACCAATGCAAGCAGCTGCCACTACAGCCTGGACCTCTTAAACCCTTCTACATGGTAGGTTTCATTTCAAGACACTGCTATATTTGAGTAAGGGAGCAATAGAGCTCACCATCTATATTGGGGTAGACTATTAAAGTTTTAAGCACACCAATCAAACAAAACGTAAAGGCCAGAATTCACAAAGGAAGTCTAACTTAATTGACCCATGGTTTAAACCCTCATTTACATAACCCATGGTTTAAAAATTAGCACAAAATAACAGTACTTTGCCTTGTGCGAGTCTATTATTGGACCTCTGACGGTGTCATGCTTATTTTGCACTAAATTTAGACCATGGGTTAAGTAAATGAAGATTTAAACCATGGGTTAAACCTCCTTTATGAATTCTGGCTAAAGAGGTGATTAACAAACAAAGCTTACGTAACAAAGGTGCTAGTTTAAACTAAACTGAGTGCAAAGGTGTATGGATCCAAGGAAGGGGGGGGGGAAGGGGTGAAGGCATCTGAGCTTAAACCATGACATACATCATGTACCTTAAGTATATGGTTGATTATAAAAAAGGAAATGTGTCGTAATATCAGCTGCACTATTCTAAAATCCTCTAATACATGTACTGTACAGACCAAGTGGGAGTACTTTAATGACTTAGTACATTTCTATGCAGACATTTTTCACAGGCTTTGCTTATAGAAAAAATGGACAATAGTACTTTTACATGGCTCATAAGTTGAAATGGTCATTTGGAAAATTCAAGAAATATATTAAAATATCTATTTTTAGTTACAATTATGCATTGAAAGAAAAACAGTTTATGCAAGCAATTCGAAGTTTGGTAGACATAAAATATGCTCGCACATAGATCCTTTAGTAGTGTATTAAATTGTTTCATTGAATAGTACGATGGAAAAGGCTTGAAATCGTTACTTATTAGACCCAGGAGGGCAATTAGAATTTAGAGTTTGAAGAATTTGGTCATAGAAATGAAGGAAATTATTATATTTGAAAGTTCTTTGGTAGTTCAAAAGAAAAATATTAAATTAATTTGGTGCCTTATTGGCAGATGCACTTTCGTTATTTTGAATATCATAATCTGAAATTACACATGTAGTTTACTTGGGCCTTGAGCTACATTGTATGAAGTAAATTTGAGATTTAAAGCCCCGATTTGAACATAAATGTATTTTGTGTATGATGAATCATTCATTCATTCAGAGATGGAACAGAAAAAAGAGGTAGAAAAAATTGAGAGAGCATTATTTCAGAAGACGTAAAGTTAATTTATTATCTTATTTGCATTGATAGAATGTTCAAACACAAACAAAATTACATTGTATAATTTTATAAGATAAGGAATTATTTGAATTCAGTTGAAACACAGGCTTCTGAACAGGAATGGAGTTGTAATCTTATATGGATAATACATAGTGTGAGAAAAAGAAAGGAAACTCTCCTATACACGTACTGGCGAGTGGCATTCTTTATCGATGGCATAAAATGTGCATATATTTTTGAGTCCTTTGATTCAATGTATCTTTTCTGCAGATTTGAATAAATAAACTTACCCACTTTCAAGTGACAATCTGGAACAGAGTGAACCTAGTTCCCTAAGCATTTACATCAACATAACACACCAATGTTTGCTTATAATGCACTTCAAGATTAACCAATTTTTTCTCTCAATATTTTGGTTAATATTCTCAAATATTAACATCTCAACATTTGAATCTTTTATATCAACACCATTAAGTTGGTATTTCATTGCTAATTCCCGATATATCAACACAATTCAGAACCAATAACCATACCATTTCATAATGCCAAATTCAGACTTAGGCTACATTAATGATTAATATTGAGTAGCGATTGAGTAGCAATTGAAGAGGCATTCCGGAATGGCAGGTGTGTTTCTCCTCTCAAGGCATCATGCACGCTGGACCATCTATCTCCTAAGATGCTACCCACACTTGGTGACACAGCATTCACAACTGCTACTCCCAAACTGTGGAATAACCTCACAATATCTCTTCATAGCCAACAATCTGTCAACACTCCAAAAAGTATCTCAAAGCCCACCTCTTGTGTATTCTATAACAATATAACTATATTAAAGCACATTTGAACATGTATATGAAAAATATGCTATATAAATACATTATCATTAAACAAATGGTACTGTTTTGCTGATCATGTCACTTATAGGCTTTACTGCTGAAAAAATGGCCATTGTACACAACTCACAAAATGTCTGCTAGCTGTTACAGTATTGAAAAAGAAGTGTATCTTTACTTACCGATGTGAACTGGATATTGACTGGTTGGTCAAATTGAAGGACAGATTTCATTTTCTCTATATGTTTAAAATGATCCTCTTTTCCCATGTCCATCACATCATCAAAACTGAATGTCCCTGGGAAGTTACCTTTGCCCATCATTACCACAGACTTCAGCATCGGAAGACTGTAGGGAAAATACATTCATATCAATAATTATAGATTCTGATGTTTACATTCATACATATATTCATGATTCACATTTCATACGTTCAATACACTGATACTTATTCATATATTTATTATCAATTTTTTATATCAATAAATTGATGCATACAGAGTTATCACATAATCATATTCAAATGGTTATCAATTCATCATACATGTATTAATATTCAATTGTTTAAATCAATACATTCATAATCTTCATCCATTTGATTTTGAAACAAAAACTAGGATAATGATCAAATGGAAAGTATATTGTGGACTGAAATATTATCTACAGTATGTCTTATTACATCTTTTAATGTTTTTTTGTAGTTGTTGTTGTTTTGTTTTGCATAGTCACATACAAAAATATTTAACTTCACTCTCCTCTTGCTTTCGAGCACTTTCTAGTTTATTTCATAAGGGGACAATCTTGACAAGACCGCCTTGGTCTTCGTACCCTTGATTCCATGTACAGTTGTATAATGATTTACATCTGTTCTGTATATGCTTTTATTCAGTTGGTATTGAGTAAAATTCAACTTGACAACAGATATTTATTTTTATATATCCACTGTATGCTTCAGCTTGCCATCAACTATCAGTGGCAATCCATTCCATTATAGAAGGCTAGATAATGAGTAAGTTTTATGAGCTTACTTTTCACTTTTGATGTTGCCTGGTGTTGCTGTTGTCAATTCTGGACAGATTCCATTCAGCATTTCATAGTAGTTCTGGGTTTTGAAAGACTGTGCTGACACAATGGCTTTCACACCAACCTAAATCACAACAAAGATTATAAATATGGCATAACATGTTTTCGTACAATTTCCTAGAATGTTCAAATGCTACTTTATGGCTCCTCCAATGATGAATATTCATTTCCCATGACTTTCTTTCTATAATGAAAGAATATATATGTTCATGAATGTTCATGAAGGTTCATTCATTCTTGAACAATTAAAGATGTTCTCTACATGTTTCCATAGTGAGCATTCCTTGCTCTTGGACCATTGCAATTACCACACCCATCTCATTTTCTGTTTCTGTCACCCCTCACTGTTTTAAAATCAAAATCTAACACACTTAAAGACACTCTTGTGTACAAGTATGCCTGTCCCTGATTTGGAAGCAACTTTGTATTCATATGACAACTATTCAGAATTGAATCAACGACATGACATGTTTAATTCGTCAAGGGATGCTATTCACTCCCTTCATTTACATATACTATACACAAAATGAATTTTTGTACTAATTTATAGCAAAAATCAGTTTGTCCTCTTCTATATTTTATCAAGTCTTTGACATGTGTAAGCAATGTGTGATCATGTCATGTACATGTATGTCTAAATTGCCTCATTATGGTGACCCGTGCAAAAGGGTTTCACTTTTATGGAAATCACATTTATTTCCTCTTTTTTCAAAATTGCAAACACTGATTTTATCTGCTTCTGATGATACAGGAAAATCTGAATCCTTACCATATCTACTGCAATAAGCGAGTTTGTAATTAGGATTTGCGCATGTGCAGATAAAGGTCATTAGGATCCATATTGTAAAACCATTGAGAAAAATACTTGTATCGTACTCATGAAAGTTATGTAATCAGTATTCATTTATGCACCAACAGTACATTTATCTGATACACAGGTGGAAGTATTCTTCTCAATAGGCAAACAAAAGGTATTCATGAAGCACCATCACTATGGCAGTGATTATTCTAAAATGCACAGGTGGGAAGTATCCATCGTGTCTAAGATCTGTGGATATTTTGGGGTCATGCGGTCCAGAGCTATTTACGAACTCGCTTATTGTAATAACCTCTCAAATTAAAGATCGTACATGTATATGAAAGACGGTTGAAGATAATCAATCATTACCTTCTTCAAGGCATAATCCAGCTCATCCTGGCGGTACGCTGGGTTGATGTTGACTAGGATAGCTCCTATCCTAGCAGTGGCAAACTGAGTGAGGACCCACTCAAGGGTACTGGGACCCCAGATACCCACGCAGTCATCTCTCTTAACTCCAGTAGCTAGCAATCCAGCTGCTAGTCGGTCACACTGAAAAGTAGCGGGTAATGTTTAGACAGTCATTCATTTGATTTATCTATTTTATTATTAAAAAGTGGTTTGTTTAAGGATATGCAGTCCTAATTCCTTATAATGGTTTACAATACACACATAATACAAAGATGTTATTATTTTTGTTGTAGTTTATTCATACGGTAGTTTTTAAGTGATAACTGGTCAACTGCTATTGCCGAATCATAAATACTCATATGATCATTCTATTATCCATTACTTGGATCAACATTCTTTATTTCACATCTTTCCTACTATGAGGGTATCATATGAGCCACTTATTATGTAATAAAAGAACAGCAATTATCTGAATACAAATCATCCCAAACAAGGCCTGTCTTCATCAGCTCCAGATTGCCAAATATCCTGCTATTTGAACTATCCCAATCGCAAATTATCAACCTAATTTGCTTCTTCATCAGCCCGAAGTTGCAAGTAGCGGGATATTTGGTCAAGATAATCATCCCAGATATCTTGGGCTAGTTTGCAAAATATCCCGCTATTAGTCCGATGCGTCTTCACCAGACCGTAAACTCAAGTCTCGAGCTGATGAAGAAGCAATTTGTAACTTTGGGATTATTTCCCTTATCAGAAATAGCGGGCTATTTGGCAATCTCGAGCTGATGAAGACAGGCCTATTGTAAACCACAGTGTGTATTTAGTCAGGTAAGGGAAGGAAGCTGGGTGAGGGTCTTTTCAAGTTTTACTTTTCCTTTCCAAGGGTGCCTGCCTGATCAGGCTAATCTTCATCTCCTATGATTCAAGTTGAATGCTGATCACTTCAAAGTGCCAAATAACCTATAGTATCTTATATTGCTAACAGTGGCATATCATGTCCAAGAAATCAAATTTGGTAATGTATGGACTTATCAAATACTTTTTTGTTCCTTTTCAAGACAAAAACATATACAAATTTTAATGATAATAATAATAAATATGGATATATATAGAGATTAATATACTGAATAAATCTCTAGACACTTCACAGATATTTTCATTACTCTGGGCATCAGATTCATCCTTGCATATCATGGGAATAATCCCCATGGGAATTATCCTACCATATGGTCACTGTGAAGGCATATGGCAATTACCATTATCATAGGCTTTTAAAGTTTGTCTAAGACTGAGAAAGGAATTCCAAGATGTTGTGAGCACGGTCATATCATATAAAAAGGTAAAATCATATAAACAGGTCAGATTGGCTGCAAATTGTAGTCATGTCAAACCACTTGCAGGACTTCCCAACCACTTTTATTTATCCACATTAATCTATGACTGACAGGCACTCAATTTCCTGCAATTTCGATAATGTTAAACCAATAACTTGACCACTTTCGACTTCAGTCAGGAAAAACTCAAATTTTTCATTTTTTGAAACATACAATCCTTTCACAATATTTCAAAATGTGGTAGTAGTCAGGACATACAGTATATGTACATTGTATTGTCTCTGGTAGTCTTTAAACTGTAAATTTGTATCAAAAAACTTTTTTGACTGATAAACAAGAGCCAAGTCAAAAGCAACTTGCACAAATTCAGCTTTGTGTCTGATAATTTCATGTTTTGTGCACGCAAAAGTTTTGTTTTTACAATATTCAGTATAATACTTTCTCACCTCATCTCTGAATTGTGAAAATGTTCTTCTAACTTTGTCTCTGGAGAAGACAACATACTCTCTGTCTGGGAACTTCTCCGTTGTATCGTCCACTATCTGACCGATGGTCTTCCCTAGGAGAGGCAGTGCGGGGTCAGCCTGACGGTAGCTTAGATTATGAACACAACTGAAACAGAAAGGACAAAAATAGAGTTCATTTTACATTAGTTCTGGGGGGTGTTTCACAAAGATCCTAAGTTGAACTTAACTCTAAGTTGGACTTAAAAAATTATGGAAAGCCGTAGCATCTCTGAAAATATTTTGTAAAAGTTATTTTAAAAGGCATAAAATGTTGATTCAAATCATTCATATTTTCTATTATCATGGGAGATTTCCT
>BEXV01000536.1:127083-144356 GCA_003118195.1 Hemicentrotus pulcherrimus | reverse complement strand
CCCCCCCCCCCCCCCCCCCCCCACCCCTGAAAAATTGGGAAAAAAGGGGGAAATCAGGAAAATCAAGAAGAAAATAAAACAAAACGGGAAGCTGATTTAAATCAGATTATTTAAGGCCTGTTAAGTCAACCAGAAAATAAATAAATAATAAAAAATTAATGTATAAAATCTTACCATCAAAGTAGAACTGGAAAATAATTGAATCAACATTTATCGTTCTGACTTCAGCGTTGGCAAACAGAGCGGGCTGCACGCCGTATGCCATGGCAGCCATGTGGATGATTTTGGGGTCATTCTTGAAAGGGTAGATGGAAACATCAATAGCTCCTAAGAGAGAGGGGAAATTTGATAATCAAGTTAAGTTCTGTAAACTGTCTTAAGAAAGACAGTTTTGACAAAATCAGTTCAGATGAAATGCTGTAAGGAAATCTTGGAATAAATTTCTGAGCATAACAGATGTTTTATAAAGAGCATCATCAAATTTTGAAGAATAATTAGTAAATGCACTTGCAAATGTATGAATTTTGGTCAGAGTTAAATGCTTCATGCTTCTGTGTATGAACAGTGAATCTCTTGGTTTGACTTCAGAATATCCTACCATGACAGTACAACGTATTAGGGTCAGGAGTAGGTTAAGAATTAGGTTCAGGGTCAGAGTTAAGGCTGGGGTCAGGTTTAGGGTCAAGATTACATTTAACATTAGGGTCAGGGGTTCTTTGCATTATAGAAGCATCCTGCAGGTATTCCCAACTTTAAGTGTGTAACTTGGTCTACTGTTGCTAACCTTCTAGAGGAATCGTGTGTATGACCTGAAACTTTTGCATGCCCTCGTAGCGGAAGATATTCACTGTGCTGGTTCGGTTGATGACCACCAGGAAGAGCTGGTTGTGGAGCACCACGAACTCCAAGGACTTGACACGAAAAGCAGGGAGCTCTTGCCAGAGGTCTATCTGAGATTCACCATCGGAATCATAGACATAGCTGCATGTCACAGGAATAATTATATTGTTAACAATTTGCAATAGAACATTTTCAACTTTTCACTATTCACAGAGTCATATTTACCATGTACTCTTTACTGTAACACAGAAATCTTTACTATTGACATATTTCTCCACTATTCTCACCATATGTACTTTCCATGCTTCTCAGTATTCACACTGAAATATACACTATGGTATTCAAAATCATATATTGCATATGAAGATATTGCTACTGACTGCTGGAAAGTATAGTGAAAAATATTGACTGGACATAGTTCCTCTTGTGCATACAATGATACTACCCAATGAATGAGCTTGAAATATAGAGCTAAAAGTCAGAGATGCGAAAAAAAGTCTGCTCTTAATACTCAAATCGATGTATTAGATATTAAGATTTGATAGTAAAGCACAATTACTTTGTTAAATTTATAAAATCACTATTTTTTTCTAGCAGCCTGGTCATCCATGAAAAGAGTAAGATTTACGTCCAGAGAATACGCCACTTACGTGTATATAGAGACAGGCACGTCATAGTTTTCAAACTCCAACTGACCCTCGAATTCGTTGGCAAAGGCCACAAAGTAGGTCCCATGGAACTCCATGACAGCCACGTCTGCTGCAGCGGTTGTGGTGATGACTACTTCCTTGACAAAGTCACCCCAGATAGCTGACTCTACCATGAAGGTTCTCTCTGATGTGTCCAGTCGGTTGGCCACGGCCAGATGAAGGATGCCCTCGTAGACGAAGGGATGAATCTGAGAAGAATGGAGAGAAAAGAAAAACTAATTCCCCTTTCAATGAAAATGATACACAGGCTTGTTTCTTCTCATAAAAAGAAACATTAATCATCCATTATTACAAACAAAGTATTTAAAAATACAACAGTTTGACATAATCAAATAAATTTAGCAGAATGATAATTTTTTTTTGTTTTTGATAAAGAATGAAATCTGCAGTTTGCTATCAAGCTGAACGATTTTCATGATTTTTAATATTCAAACCAGTGATTATGCTATAGGCTTCATTCCATAAATGATATATGGGTAAGGGCGCCGGTTGCTATTGGATCTTGGGTTACGTTTAGGATGAGGTTTACACTACTGTAGGTGTTTGCTTGGTCCAGGGTTGAAGTTGCATGAAGACTATGGAGCTGTTCTGTTTTGTTGGTTTTGTTTAAAGGCATCGTTTAACAATGTTAAATCTGAGATGCATGGCCCTACGTGTTATCTCTGGATGCCTTTAAAAGGGCATTGAAGGAAGCATCCAACTGATGGCAGCACATCGCTGTTCACGTTTTTATCAGCACATCACTGTATATATATATATATATTTTGCACCTGGATTGAAGCCTACACACATTTCGGACATGGCACACACCACACTGCAGTGCGTAATCTTCGTTGTATTAAGTTGCATTTACCGAGGAAGAAGAAGAAGATCAGTGTCTGTGATATGGTGTAATATGAAAGCCCTAAGAAAAATTGCGCGTTAAAAAGATCATGAAGTGCCAGTTTTACCATACTCATTTCCCCCAATAGACTGTACTCTTATGAAAACTGTTGGGAAAACAAATTGTCAAATTTTGATTTCCAATCATAAATATCTTGATAATAAGACAGGCGATCGTTTTGTAAAAGTCATGGGGTTCCTGACTGACCTAAAGGTCTATAATTATTATTGCATCATGGGCTAAATCCAGGATTTTGTTTCAGAATCTGAGACAAAGTCACCCAATCCCTTTAAGGAAATAGCATCTCCTACCTTGACAGCTCCCAGAGTGTCAATAACGTTGTTGTGGTTGAAACCAGATGCTACAAACTCCATGCAGTACACTGCTGATTGGACCTCTGAGGTCACATCACCAGAGACTATGGCCTTATGGTTGGCTATGGCCAAACAGGGTTGGCTTGTCTTCGGGTCAGTGTAGTGGTCGACGGACAGAGAGCCCACCCCAGCTAGACGTTGGTAGACAAAAAATTGGTCCACGAGAGGGGCCCACACGAAGATGAGAATGAAGCGGTCTGTGATTCCCAAGAAGGCTGCTGGGATAACTGTAGAAAGACGGGATGAAATATTACAGAAGCTTCATTACATACCTGGCAAAATGATTGCACCAGGACTTCTCACTAATTTTTTGGAAGGAGTTTGTACTAAACTTTTTTTAAATTTCACAATTTGGGGGGTCTTGCCATTTTGATTTTGTGCAGACATGTGTCTTGGGCGTTTGCTAGTGTCCAGCCTTGATTACAAATAACGAAAGGCGGAAGCCTATGAAATCAAAAGACATAACATTCACAGCCAGAGGCGTAGCACAAGTCACTCATTGAGGTAGCCTTTTGACAAGGCCTCGTGACTCTGGCTAAGCGGCTGAGATGAGTCTAGATACCCCGGGTGAACGCGCGACCGAGTGACGAATGTCATGAGGCCTTTTGCAATGTGGGTTTCACTGCTCCGCATGAATTATTCATAGATACATATTGACCAATCAGAACGGCGATCCAGTCCAACTCGTTTTCGTTCGATGTAGAGGTCAGAGGTCTTAGACCATATGTTTGTATTACGTAGAGTTTACTGTGCATGTGTGTCTCTGTGTGTGATGGATACTATGCTGACGTCCGATGCGAAGATACGTTCGCTGATTGGAAGCTACCATTTCGGTAGCGAATTCCATTCGGAAACAAGGGTTAACATAAGAAATCCAAAACCACATTACTAAAGGCGACTTGGGAGCGCTTCTCGCTCTCTCGTTCACTCGGGTTTTCGCGATTAGTCTCGTTTTAGTCGATCGCGCGTCTATCAGACAAGTGGCCTTGTTTAAAGGCTATCATTGAGGGGGCACTGGAATGATTGGAAGGGCGTAGGGGCACGATCCCAACTTGGAAAATGAAATGCGGTTTTACAAGGCCTCTGGTTATGGGCATTAATGCGGGCTTTAAATCCAGGGCCCCATTGCATAAAACTTACCATTGATGGTAACTTTGTCATTATTAGTAATTTTCATCAAAACCTTGATTTGCCATGGTAGTCAATGTTGATGGTAAAGTTACCATCACTGGTAGACTCTGGGCAGTATGATCTTAGCTTGGTCAATATTTCTGACGTACCTCTCAAGCCCAGTCAATATAATATAAATATGCTTCATATTTCTGTAATTTATGACACAAAGCTTAGCAAATACACATAGGACCTTTGTTGTGCCCAGTTGCCATTAATTTACTGCATGTACAAAAATTGGCATTTTATTGCATCATAATTCTGAAAGAACCTTTAGAATCATATCAATACTTACCATCAAGGGAATAGGCGTTATATCTAAATGGTTCAAGACTGGGGGGGAGGAGGTTCAGCTCTTCACAGCCTCTGGCAACGTTCGAGGTGATGACAGCCATGAACAGCCAACCCTCGTGATCAAAGAATGCAAGATCATGAATGTACGCCAGCTTGAGTGTCTGCATGGAGTACAAACAATTATAATACTATTAAATTAATACTATTTCTAAACTAATGCTATTGTATTTATTTATATATCTGAACAAGGATATGAAATTTTGGGATATTTCACCCATAAAGTATGCTTATCAGCTTGAGGATATACCCCTGTGCCCCCGAAAGAAAATCCATTTAATGATATAAACTGTATGAAACCTAGTATCTCATTTTTCACATAGCATCCTTATTATGTTTTTTGTATCAACTTGTAGATCAAACACACTTACAGCGAAAAATTCATATGTCCTTAACCAGCTAAGCATTTTGCAAGGGTCGTGCACATACACCCGGTGTCTAACCATGTTGATTATATATTTGTTTGTTTCCCCAAAACATAAGATATTGAATTAATAATGCATGTTTATTCAGGTACCATTGAATGAACTTATTTTTCTGGTTGGGGTAAGTCCTTTGTACGAATGATAATAGTCATCATTGATGATATTTCTCCAGAGTGTTCTGTCTTGAGCCATACGATGAGCTAGCTGATATGAGTAATAGACCAGGGGGGTGTTTCACAAAGATCCTAGGTCCAACTTAACTCTAAGTTGGACTTTAAAATAATGGAGAGCCATTTGTAGTCTTAAACAAAATGTATTAAAAAGCCAAATTTCAAGTATTTTAGTCTTTTAATAAACTTGTCATTTATTTTGTGATAAGGTAGATATAGAATATAAATTAACTTTCTGACGGAACGTAAGTGAAGAAAGAAAGTGGAATTTATGTTCGTTATCGAACGTATACCTCCGCGAACAGCTGCATTACGTAATCTTTTGTTATATGCATTCTCGTTATATGCATTCTTGTTATATGCATTCTCGTTATTCAAGATTCAAGCTTACATGCTTATTCTTGGTTATGCAGTCAGCGCTCTCGGTTCTTATAGGCCTAACGAGTACTTCAAGCTAACTGCCACACCCATAACGATAGGAACGAAATTCCCGCTGCCTCGAAAGAAGAAATCCTGTCGGCCATCCACGCCTTACAGCGCCGGGTCGACACCTGCACATCTACGGTTCAACAACCCAAACCCATCCCAACATTCAAGAGCGAAGGGAACAAACAACAGTTTGAACACTCTAAAAAGGTCAAAAAATTGATTGAGAGAGGCATCGCCCTAAACGAGCAGGGGGATTTTGACACGACAGCGCTAACCCTGAAGGAAGCACTCCGAGAACTTAATAACAGGCAAAGGCCGTTATAATTTTTGATATTTTCTTACAATGTATAATACTGTATGTTATGTTTATATTTATTAAGGGGTCATTTTCAATAAGCCAATTTGGTGCTTTTCATGATCCTGCCACTATTATTCATATGTATATGTTATTAATGTGTAAATTGTTTTTAAAGTTAAAATAATTGAATTGAAATGAATTGATCTTTCATGAAATTTGAATAATAGATCTTACCTTAAACCTCTGATAGCTGCCATCAACGTCATTCCACTGGTAAATGAAGGAATCTTGACATGAATTATCTGCAGAATCTAATATAGGGTCACCCATGGCCTGGACCAGCCACTGGACCCCATCAAAATAGTACCCTCTCATCTTGCCACGCCCATTGGTCTTGATGGTTTGGACCAGCTCTGGGTATCTCAAAATGTAGGCCTGGTCTACATGAGGACAAGGATCAATAAATGGAATTTTGAAAATTGCATGGATTCTAAAGCAAACATGTTTTTTAGCATTTGTTTTAACAACAGCTGTTGTTAAAAAAAAAAAACAATTTTTTGCCCCATTTTATAAAACGGATGATGCACAGGCTTAATTTGTGGGTCGTCGGAATTGTGTGCACGCGGTACATTTGAATTCCATCCACAACCCACTCCGCCTCTTGGGTTCAAACCATTCATAGGTACCTTCTACACACAAGATGATGGAATCCAAGCCAGCCTTGGGTTCTATGTGAATGGTCTAGGTTTAGTGCATTGAATATACCAGCACGTAAGTCAAAACATGTAAAACAAAACATTTCTTTGGTGATTCGTCCCTTCTAAAGTGTACAAATCACCTAGTATATATATATATATATGGCTAGAATCTATAAAAATGGACCTAAAATAAACTTTACCTGGCATTCTGTAGGGCAACAGATAAGGACTATGACGAAAATAAAGAGTGATATTAGACTGAGTGTACAGAACGCAAGTCCAACTTGGGCTCCCTGGCGCCCCTATTCTATGTGAACGCATATAGGTGCTTCAAGTACGGTAGTCTACTCACCAGTCACTTTTACAGTCATCAAGAATTTATTCATATGTACAGTATCTCTTTATAGCAGTAATATTATAGCCACATGGAACCCCTGACATATAAAACAAAAATATTTTTGAGTGATTAGTACATTTGTCACAACATTCATGAATCCTACACACACAAAAGATCAACTTACTCTGGAATGCATCATGCATGTCGTCAAGGAGATGACACTGATCATCTAGGAAGTCTTCAAAGTCATCCAGAGCTGGTGTACTGTGTGTACGCAGATAGAGCTCAACCACATCCTCACCGTCGATGAGAGCAGACGTTGTGATGTTTGAGAAGGTCGGACTGGTCTGCAGCACCAAAGGACCTGTGATTGTTTGTTCGCCCGATATTAGAAGCTGGGGGACAGTGAATTTCAGTTATGATTATTAATGATTGTTTCTCCTTATATATGTTTGTTCCTTTATATCAAGTTAAAAGAATTTATTCTACTTTTCATAAATCTAATTCATTTTAAATACATTAAACTGGAGTTTGTGCTACATTGAATGGACATTTTTGATAAAAACTAATTCTTATATCTGTTGTTACAGTGATGTGCTCCTCATTAATCATTTTTGTGTGTATTTTGTCACCTGATGCGAACAAAAAGGGGAATATGAACTTTAGAGATGAGAAACATCTACAAAAACTCCTTGCACACAAATGTATGCAACTGTGTGATTCAGATAAAGCCGAACGTGCACCAATAGTCAAATTGTATATCTTTACCATAGCAATAGACAGTGATGCAAAAAAAAAATAACAAATCATCAAGATGATGTGCAGTTCAACAATTTACAAATCTAAAAAATGCCCTCTTTCACAATAGAAAAAGTGTTATATATCCAAAAATATTATATTTCATTACACATACTACATATACACTACACACTTACAGAAGTTGTTTTAATTTCTTGTACGTCAGCTCCTTGGACTGTACCGGTCACATCCATGTTTCCAGAGAAAAGGACCCCAAATTGAAATGTTTTGATGGCAGTGACTGTCTGGTCTCTGGACTTGGTCATGAAAGTTGTTGGGGAGAAGTCCAGTCCACTGCATAGGCCTGTCACCCTGTTTGAGTGAGGAGAAAGAGACGGTGGGGCACGGGGATGGAGAAGATGCAGGAGAGGGAGGAGGAAGGGGAGGAGAAGAGGAAGAAGGAGAAGAGTAATGAGAAGAGGAAGGAGAAGAAAAACAAGAATATTCTGGATTTAGATCCACAATGTCTCTAAGTGATTTACAGACATATAATTACCTGGGTCATCTGAAAAAGACCCAAACAGAATTATGGTCCACATTCTTGCAATTCTTGCAGGTATAATGTTTAAACTCCACCTAAGAGTGTAGAGTAATTAGGTAGAAATGACTACAATGACATTAACATTTCACTGGATACCAATTTAACACCCAGGTGGTGCATAGAGTAGTAATGAAGCTAACTTTCCTTCCATATGCCCTGTCTACAAATTACCAACATATATTAACCAAAATCCCTCAAAACCAAGAATCACTCACCCAACATCTTCATCAAAGTGAATCGATTCAAACACTAGATCTGCAGTGATGGTATAGCCAGAGGCCTTCAAGACTGCATGCCCTCCCCAGTCCGATACATCCACTCCGTCAATGGTTATGCTGTTCTCAAAGTTGAGATTCTGCCCATGGATAGCGACGTCCGAGCTGAAGGTCTTGAATCCCGTCACTAACTGGACTTGATTGGTCACCATCACGTTGTCTGAGATATCCACGCCATCGACGGTGCCGTCCACAAGCAAGTCACCTGGACAAAGAATAAGACAGGGATTGAAACTTGTTTTTTGAGGAGAGCCATCCCAGAACATGACTCTCCCACTCAAAATTTTATTTTGGATTGCTAACAAATCCTAAAATATTTCATTTTCTCCCAGGGCTACTAAGCTTGTATTAAGACCTTGTATGAACACACCTTCAAAAGTAAATAAAATGTATTAACATATCTTGAACAGTACACACCTTGTATAAACACAGTAAATAAATATGTCTTGAACAGTCAAGATGTAGGCTGAACAGGCCTTAATCAGTGAAGATTTTATATCTGAACACATCTTGAATGGTAAAGATCCTTTATAAACACAATTAAACAGTAAAGATATAGCTTGACCATGACTCAAACAGTAGAGATCTAATACATGTAAATGAATAAAGACACCTTGAACAGTAAATAGCTTTATGAACTTGGGGGCAGGAGTACAATGGATCCATGTACAGTCCCTCCACACAACTGCAGAGAAAAGGGACTCTATTCGAAAGTCCTTTTCCACTTCATAATACACCAACATATTGTTGGTCATCAACATCAGGACATGGCAGAGGCCAAATACAGACACAGATATACTCAGAGCTACTATGTGTCACGCATTGTGCATGACAGTTACTCATCGAGGGCCTAAAACTCTGTCACCAAGGCACCCACTTTTGTCAAGCATCAGGGCCAAACTGGATTTTTGTCATGCATCAGGACCAGGATCAGTGGAAAAAAGGTAGTAATTACTAGACTACATACTGGCCAACCGCCTCAAGGCGTCAGCTACAGTAACTCCTCACAGGGTTTGTGTACATATATGGCATGCACTTAGCATGCATGTAGGCTGGCTATCACATCGCTTCACGCTCACGATTTCGAAACATACACCATATATGCTATGTATGTTCGCTATACCCTCACGTGCGCACCGGAAAATGAAAATGTCACGCATAGATGATCCTTGAACTTAGTAGTACAGATGTTGTACATATTGTGTGAACGCACCTTTGATAGAAATACACTGCTGAAACGTCTTGACACCGTAAACAGTATCCACCGCATCGTCCATCCAGACTTCTTCATGCAGCTGGTCCATGTCCCACGTGTTCAACAGCCCATCCAGGTCTAGGGTATTCACTGTGATGGAAGCACCGGTTGCTATGGTAACAATGCCGATGTAACGCTTGCTCCCAGTGATGGTCTGTGAGGAGGCTGAGCGGCTGAAGTAGGAACTATCCAAGGCTTGGATGTCGACTGTCTGGAGGTGTCCACCGTAGTTGACATTCTGGAAGGGGGATAGGGTATTCTTAGTTAGACATGCCTTTACACTATTGTATGACACAACCCGCACAGTCACCCACAGTTTTATCACTATATAATCATGTGACCTTAGTTGACCTAAACAAAAAATTAAAAAAATATTCTATAGTTCATTGCTGTTTGGGATCATTCTTTTATTTGAGGACACATTTCACCATGCTTTTCAACTTACCATTTTAGCAGTAACAGCCGAGAGAGTGACGAATGCAGTGATGGTCTGAACGGCATTATCAATGTCTGATGTCACTACAGCACGAGCTGCAAGGTCGGATACATCAACACCGTCAACGGTCCCTGTCACTGCCAGGTTTCCATTGATTGTGATCCCATCTTAAAACAAAAGAAATACCAGCACAGTGTAACATCTAGATTGCTATTATGTTGTGACACTCTTCAAGCAAATTCCTATAACTTTTTCTTTCAAAACTCTCAAAAATACCTTGGCAAAATCAACATTTCACCAAGGGTTTCTTCGTCCAATTTTGTTCAATGCATTGCAACTGTTCAATAGAACAGAGAGAGAACACAAGGGAGCTGATGGAAAGGTTTTCTCCGGAGGTGGTAAAGTGAAGTGGATTGAGATGGATGGGTCATGTGTTGAGAAGGGAAGATGTTGAGCCTATGAAAAGAGCATGGGATCTGGAAGTGGATAGCATCAGAGGGAAAGGAAAACCAAACATTTCATGGAAAGATATGGTGAAAAAAGTAAGCAGTAAGGTTAGTCTAAGTGAGGAGGATGCTTGAGATAAGAAGAAGTGGAGGTAGGGAGGGAGTGTTATCACGGCACGAAAGTCGGTAACCCCTAATATAAGAGGGACAATTCTGACTTTAATAAAATGAACATGATGATGATGATGATGCAATCAATCAGATTAAATAGATTTTAGGTGATGAACATCCCCCAAAGGAAAGTAGAACAAAACATCTTGAACTAAATCGGATAGTATTTCAATTTTTTTTTAATTACTATTAAAAACATTTTTTTTAATTCACATTAGAAAATTAGTCGTGCCACTGTAGTATAGTGTTGGACAAATCTAGCCCCAGCACTCCCAAACACAAAATGAATACATTTTTACAAAATTATCAATTCTATACTCACTTGAAAATGTTTTTCCGGCTGTTATGTCTTGGTTGCCAACATTCTTAACAACCTTATTCCACAACTGCAAGATGTCAATAGTATTGACCAATTCAACATTAATGTCTGCCCCAAAGGAGGTTGCAGCTTGAAAGGTCTTTGCTCCCGTAAAAACTTGATTCTGAAATTTAGAGAAGTTTTGCAATGGAGTTAACATGATTCACAATGGCATTTGTCAAAAATAATAAATAGCATCAGTAAATGGAAGATTTATATAATTTATATCTTAAGTTTGATTAAACCGAATAGTCAGAATTAACATACATTTGAAGTGTCTTGACACTTGCTGTTTTATGCTTGGATCAATACAGAAACTGTTTTACAGGTATATTTACCATATTTACTGGTATATCATTATTCAATGATTAGCGTTTAACAAGTTGCTAATCAGTTGTTGATCAGTCTCAGAGTGAACTCTTTGTGTCACTGTTCTATCACTTAACCTTGATTAGAATTTTACGACCAGGGTCTCCCTATAAACCAAACATTCAGATACATGTATTACTCATTAATGTCCAAGGAAGTGTGATCTTACCGATGTAACTGAGATAGCTACATCTCTGCTAATGAGAATCCCATCTACTGCTCCTGAGGCAGTCACATCATCCTCTGAGTCTACATCAGAGAACTGGATTGGAACTGAAAGACAAACGGCACGAATGCTACTTTAAGATGAAACTAAATCATATCAGCAAATAGTCAAAAGTAATTATTCTAATGATGTACAGCTCTTCTAATTTGAAGGCAATGTGGTAGGGTAGAGCAGTGGTCTTGTAACCAAATGGTGTCTGGTTCAAAATCAAGTCGACAATTTAACGCACTCTCTTTCCTCAACATCTCTGCTCTCTCTTTCTCCCTACTCGCTTTTCCCCTATTCTCTCTTGGTTCGAAGCCAAGTTGATGCACTAGTGCCCTTTGGTAAGGCATTAATCCTCATAACCAGGTCCCTTGGAGAGGACCTAAAGCCGTCGGCCCTCTGGTTGCTTGCTTATTTACTTACAAGCATTTATGCTTTCTTAGCATTCAGATAAAATAACCACCATCACATCATAACATCCATTTTCCTTTCTCTCAAATCCTTATATCTGTATATTCTCTTCTATTTGTCTGAAATAAATAAGATGTTTCTATACCACAAATTGCATAATGCCTTTAAGCAGTTTAGAAGGAAAATAACTGCTAAGTAAATGAAACAGAATTTGCAATACAAATTATATCAAATCAATCAACATTAAAACTTTGCAAATGAAAACAATACATGTATATAATTACAAATCACTTACAACCAAAATATAAATAGTTAATAAATAGTATCCTACGTTAATCTATAACATATAAAAGGCAAAAGGTCAGAGGGCTATTCAGGAACAAGACTTGAAGAGATTTGTTTTTATCATTGTCTTGTCTTTTCTCTTTCCCTCTCTGTCCTTCTCTCACCACATTTTTCTGTCATTCCTCCCATCCCCTCCCTCTTCAAATCTATTTCATTTACAAAAGGACACACTAAACCCTAAACCCTCCTCACTTGTATATGAAGTATCTGTGATCTTTGCAGAGTAGGTCCACATGTCCTCTACCACCAGAGTGTTAACGGTGCTACTGACAGTGACGTCTTCCTCCATCGCGACGTCAACGGTTCGTACCATGCCCTGGACCGTCTGGGTTGTGCCTTGGGTCAGGACTGTGTCAAAAAAGCCTGGAACACTGATTCCATTCACTAAACCTGTTTTTTATCAAAGAAAGCAAAATCAGATATTATAATCAACAACATTTTTTTTAAAAGCGTTATTTTGTATTCCGTATTCTGCATATCCCGCATATTCCATAATGTGTCTATGTTGTAAATTCAATTTGTAGTCGTTAATTTTGCAATACAGAAATTTGTTGAGGATTGAAGAAAAATAATTCACTGAAATTGCATCATAATGTGAAAGAGAAGAGACACATTTCTGCGAGGATTCATAAACAAATGTGTTTGAAGTCAAATATTGATGAAACAAGAGTAAAATGTGTCTCTGTCCATTAAGACCAAAACAGGGCTTTAAAATGTGGAAAATTTAATTTGTTGTTGTTAAGTTTATGTAATTTTATGATACTTAATTTTTTTCAGGATTGTTTTACAGAATAATAGATATGCCCCATTTGCATCTTTCTTCCTGAATAATTGAAAATGTGTGAACAAGGCTAAACTTACCATTAAAATCTACATCAGTGAACGTAGGGCTTGCTCCAAACTTCTTGACACCGGCAATGTCCTGATTTCCCGAGGTAAATACAGCATTATCGTTCATGTCCGAGACATCCACTCCACCAATGGTGCCTGAGACCACAAGGTTGTCCTGTACGGTCAGAGACTCAAAGGTTTTGCTTCCTGTTACTACCTGGGCACCTGAAACAAGAACGGGAATGAAACCATCATCATGTATAAGGCATCACTACAATAAATGGTATTGCTACATATGTTTGTACTTCTATTGAATGACTTTCTATCAATATCTTCCTTATGACAATATCACCTGGATGTGTCCCCATAACATCAATGATGAGTACATCAAGTTCAAACATAAAATTAATTTCACACAAAATCTAACGAACTATACACAAAATCTAAAATAATATCGTAGTGATATTCGTTTGTCTCGCAATGTATGGTCAACAAGGGATCTAAAAGATCATTACGTTTCGTGCACCACTATAACACTTCGTCAGGTGATAATATACACAAAAATGTTCGCAACTACTAAAGGATTAATTGCTACCATGTATTGAACAAAGAAAGATGAGAACTTGAGCCAGACGTCTTGACCAGGTGCCAAACACTCGTCAAGGCAGAGAACTTCCTATAATTCTTCTTGATCACAAATCAACTCAAGTCTAGCTAGATATCCATGAAATGTATTCAATCAATCAACCCATATCAATCACAACTCTTTCTAAGATGGGATGTAGATGTAACATCTCAAAAAATATACCTGAGCATTTCAGTGTATCAGACTCGACATCCTCGATATCTTCTCCATTCAAGTCTCCACTGAGCACTAAGTTACCACTGATGGAGAGGCTGGTGGAAGCAGTCACAGTCTGGCTGAAGGAGGTGTCGCTGGTGATCGTCTGGGCACCGCTGATGGTTACTGCATTGTCCATGTCAATGCCTGGAACATCGAGGGAATGGTATAGGTTTTGTGTTAATATACCGTGCAACTGCGAAGAACAGACAATTTAGGTATCTACAGATAATTGTTGAAAGCTTGTTATACAAGCAGTCCTTATTAGGTCCCTATTTGGCCAAATAAAGAAATGATTGCCACCACTGTAGCATTTAAGAACATATCCTATCTTGAAGACTAGTGTAAAACTCATATCAAATTTAACTTGCATAGATTTACAAACTTAAGAATCTTTTTAATGTATCCACACCCACAAACTGTAAAGCCAAATTCTATGATATGGTAAACTACCTTTAGTGTAGCACAAACAAAAAGTTTGGTGAAACCAAATTTATAGCAAGAAACCTCAACTTTGCATGCACAACATGCAATGCTGGGAGTTTCTGGTTTTACCCAATACTTCCCACTAATTTGATATAGATTTATGCCCAATACAATCAGTGACGTCATCATCATGTAGACATTAACTTACCATCAATATCACCAGTCACACTTAAGGTCCCTCCTATATTAACATCATTACTGAACTGCCATGACCCCGAGACGGTCACCTCTGATGCGCTGTCCAGCTTGACTGCCTCGCTGTAGAGTCTATCGATGGGCACAGTGTTGATGGTCGAAGTGACCTGGACATTCTCACTGGATGTCACCGCTGTGAAAGACTTGGCGCCGGCGATGCTCTCCGTGGTTCCTTGGGTGACTAGATCCGATAGCGTGGTGGAAGTTCCAAACGTGTGTGCGTTGTTAGTGGTGACTTCATCCTGGAACTGCAGATGGCATACATGATGACTTATTTTATGCACTGCTCAACTTTGTACAGGCCATCAGAAGCCAATATATCGACTCCTTAATCCCTTCTATGACAATTAACTTCATAAACAATTACCATCAAATCACTTTTTTCAACAGGGTTTCTATAAGTTTTGTTTTTTTGTCCCTCATTATACATGTATGAAGTATTTGAAATGCAGTAGCAAAAGCCATTGGCCTGAGAAGTTCTTGTTTTTAAGGAGGACTTTATGAACTACATAACCAATACTATGACATATGAAAACACATCAAAATTACAAACATTGCAGCATGGATTCAGCCATTGAGAGGGTATACTGGCATCAGCAGAGGGTGTAGGAAAGAGGGAGGGAGCTAGGTCTTACTCAGTAAACAAACCATTACATCATCTTTTATTCTTATTCTTGTCTTATACAAATCTCCCTTTCCTTTCTCTATGTTTTCTCTTTTCATCTCTCCTCTTATAACATCTTCTTTACTCATCCTTTCCCTCTCTCCTTCCTTTTCTCTCTTGTCTACCCTAGCCAAGCCACTGTAGAATACCTCTATATTTCCACTGAAATCCAGATCTCCAGTCGAACTAAGGTCTCCACTGCTGAGCTTGATGGCATTGTCATCCAGATCATTGATGTCCACTGTATCAATGTCCAAACTGACCATCAGGTTGGCTTGAATGTCCACATCCTTCGCAAAGGTCTTCACACCTTTTTAAAGATAACGTTGAGTATTGACCATGCATGTACATAAATTGTCAATTCTTACAGTTTCATAACACTCCGTCTCTAGGATAGGGTGTTAAATGGAGGCCCATTGTAGAGGAGAGTCACCACCTATGCAGTTAAGAACCCACTGCACTGTTTGTATGAGAGTAGAGCGAAACCCCGGTGTAGTGGTTCACCTGCACACCCTCAATCAGTTATACCGGGAAGAGAGACCTGAGGGTTACAGTGATTCAGTTCGCTTTTCGCCTCCCATATGTTTACAATATTACATGATATAATGATAATGCTAGCAATATTTTTTTCTTCACTTTTCCTTTCAACTTCTATAAGTATTTAGATTTAAGATGGCATAGACAAAAATCGCAGTAGTGATTTGAAGAAGAATACACAATTAAGCTACTTATTTATAAATAATTCATAAATAAAGACAATTTAGCTAACAAAAACAATTGACCATTTAAACAGACCTCATTCTTGATAAATAGAATTAAAATTTGACAAACCTGTAATCCTCTGGTTCCCATAATTGAAGACAGTTTTGGGAACCAGTGTCTTGAGGTTGACACCGTCGATCCTGTCATTGATGATGGTGTCTTCGTTGAGGTAGATGTTACTGTTAAACTCAATGCTTCCACTCACTTGCTGAATGTTCTTGGTGTTCGTAGGAGCAGTGAGTAGGAGGTCCAGGCTACTGTAAGGTTCTGGATGAATTTCAAAGTGTTTAAAGTGTTTCCCTTGCAACGCTTTACTTATTTACTGAACGTTACAATAGGGACCACTCTTTATTGATAAAATGGCAACTCCTGGAATTTTGGAATAAACTAGAAGGCATAGTAAAATGGTAACTTTCTGGAATTGTGAAATTACTATAATTACTTAGGTGATTGCAATCACTTAAGTCGGTTCCACACCTAATGGTCGTTATTTTCCAACTAAAAGCCATTTTCCAGCCCTTCTGTTTGAGGGAGGTTCTAAATTAGTATTGTTTTTCAAATGCTGTTGGAATGGAACCTTTTCATTTTTGGAGCCTGCGAGCAGAAAATTAAAGAAACAGATTGATGAATGTTTAAACAAAACTGGACAAAGGATACAAAAATTATCAATTATGAAAGAACTAGCAAATTGGTAAAGTCACTGTGACATAAATATGATGCTCCAGAGCTGCTGTGTTCTAACCTTTGATATCAACACAGTACTGTAAAAACCAGAAATTATCATAACCATGAAATATTCGCAAATCAACAAATATTTAAATTACTTGCAATGCACAAAGTTTCTTGCCATAAAAATTGTCATCCTCCAAAAATTCAAGAAAGTTTTAGGTCCCCAAAACGTTTGTTTTTGGCTTGTTAACATATGCTGTGGTAAACTATGTCGAGTTACCAAGGGGATTATTAAAGTACATTCTAGCTTACTGCACTTCCCTTTTTTGTGTCTTAAAGGTAAAGACCAGTATGGTCATGCGATTGCATTGTGAAAGAAACGTTGTGGAATCAATCAGAAAATGTTGATCATCTAGCATCTAACATCTGCAAGGTTCTGGAATCATCAAAATGATAAGAAATTTGGCCCATTCTTCGTAAAGTTACAAGCACTATACACAGAAAGATGTATATGGGACTACCCT
>BEXV01000536.1:56642-75157 GCA_003118195.1 Hemicentrotus pulcherrimus | reverse complement strand
CTTTGAAGGTCGATGGCGTAGGATATATTCTAGATATGCACACCTGTCACCTAGGTAAAGAAAATTCGATTCTGTATTTACTGACCGCCCATTTTTATAGATAAATCTAGCGCACAGGTGGCAAGGCTCTCATCCTACCCAATGGGCATATACTGTACAGCTTCATGGTGTCTTTCATACATGTACATGTATACCATGGTGGGATGGTGACGCCATACAACCTTCCTTCCATTGCATTCCATATGCCTACCTCAGAACACATGGAAGCAGCAAAAGGACTTTGGCAGAGGGGTAATTAGACCGGCCTGCTTACATGTGGCAACATTTTTGGAAGATGAAATGATGTGTCACATTTTGTGCAGCTGGATGCAAATTATCAAGGATATTATCAAGGATATTGGTAATGACAAGTTTTATTCAATTTGAATTGACAAGCTGTACAGACTCTTGGAATATGGAACCTATATTATGGTCTTGGATATTATAATTTTATTGATGATATGTATCAGCTTGTACAGTGGACATAGTTTGCCTATTAGCTGATGTACTTGGTGTTAATGGGTTATTGGATACATTGACAGATGTTAGACTAGTTGATCAGATTCCTATTGTCAGAGGAGGAAAGAGCGGACTATATTTTTGGATATATGTAGGAATTATCAACTTTCAGTATGGCTGTGTCTGGAAATGTATGGAACTTTTCCAGTACAAGTCTTATGAGTAAGTATTGAGGATTTTTGTTGTAAGTAATACCAAAAATAAAAAAATCATGTACACAAAATGTACAGAGATCAAATACTCTTTCTTAAATAAAATTTCACAGAGCCTACACCCGCTGTAAAATTTGGTTAGCTATTATTGAATTTCTTTGATAAAAATTATGAAAAATTCTTTTCTGAATTTATATATTGCCTCATGCATCTACATTGTCTTAATGAATATGCTTTACAGAAAAATTACTTTGGTCTTGAGATTCAGGCTTGCCCACATACAATGTGTGCAACCTCTCCACTCCCTCAGGAGTATTCCAACCACGTGCCACATGTGCATAACACTGAACAAACTAAGGTTGACGGGTTGAGGACTGTCACATTTTAAAATAATAATTATATCTGTAAAATGTTATTCTCCAGCCATTTCTTCTCCTTTTTGTAGGTTTCCTGTCAAAAGAGATAAATTTTTCAGGAGTAATTTTATCTCTACTTTATGTTGTTTGTTTTGAACTTTCTGAACACATCTGAGGCTTTGCATAGACAATAAGCTCTCCTTTCCAATGTTTTCTTTCTTTGGCTCAAACTTGTGACTTTCTGCACCATTGACTAGTTGAGCTGTCATTATTTTTCTTTTTTTCTTTTCACATTCGTGCCTGAATAATTTGTTCTCGAATGAAACCCCAAATGCAAATAAAAGAATTTGACCAGTTGACATTGGGATAATTAGATTTGCAATTGCATTGTAACAATTCAGAGTCTAGGCTGTTGCCCCAATTTGATCACGTTACTTAGCAAACATCACGTCATATGTGATCATTTGCTGTTTCACAAAAAAAAAAAGGGGGGGGAGGAGGATTCCTATCACCTCCATTTTAATGAGAAAGAGACGGTACTTAATATTGTTGTTTTGTTCATCAAAAAACAAACATTTTGGATTACAGAAAATTGAATTTCCTATATGGAGAACTTTTGGTTTGTTTATTTCTTTAAATCCCAGATATAATTAAGATTTCCATTCAATTAATTTTTTGAATTGGTATTGCCGAAATTAAAATTAATAATTTTTGTCCTGTCTTTTGCTTTTCATTTACAAAAAGATCAGGATTTTAAGAGACTTCGTAAAAGAAATCAAGTTACATTTTTTTCTGCTTGCAGTTTGCCATGCATACTTTTTTTTTTTTTTACCTACAAGTATCACTGTGGCCTTGTGTAAATTGCCCTCTTAATTTTTAAAAAATAAATTACCCTCGTATACATTAAAAAAAAAATAACCCTCTCTTTTGAAAGGCTATTTCGCCTATGACTTGCTTCTACCTTTGAATGTCGTTTTGTTATGAATTGTTTTACTTAGGTTTTCAAAGGTTTAACGCAGCGTAGGTGTAACGCAGCCTATGTTTAACTGAAAATGATAGTGCTGAATATACACTACGGCAATTTATATATCTTAAGTTATGCTGCAAGAGTTTTAAAACAAGTAAGGTTGAGGTTTAGTCTTCATTGAAACATTGATTTAATGAGTGGGCAAGTAATTACTATTGCATAGTGTCTGAAACCAAAAGATATTAGTTAGAGAGAGAGTTTTTAGCATTAGAGCTCAATGAATATGACCCACATGCTGTGTCATTCATGATTATTAACCAGTCGGGTCATGAGCCGTCTTACCACGGCTATAACATGTACAGTATGAAAGTAGCAAGAGATGCAATAAGCCACTTCATAGTTGCAGTCTGAGCATGAGCAGATACAGGTCATTGCAGACCACATTGTGAAATACAGAGACAAATTACTAGATACGTGCTCATGAAAGTTATGTAATCATTGTTCATTTATGCACAAGCAGTGCACTCCATGATACTTAGGTGGCAGTATTCTTTGAAAAGGGGAAACAAATGATTTTTATGTAGCACCTCCATTGCTGTAGGAGTGATTATTTAAAAATGTACACTGTGGGACTTCTTCATGTTTTGAAGATCTGTGGATATTTGGGGTCGTTTGGGACATGTGCTAACCGTGATGTGGTCTATTCAATGGTGCAGGCATCTGACTAATGGGGTCCAATGAATACACTTGTTTGAGCATGTGAGCTTTATATACCTAACAGAATAAGGCTATGAGAATCAAGTTGACCAGCCTACCTGTAATCCTGTCATTGAAAGTCAAAGAGTACAATGGCAATTTTCTCTTGTGAGTTCTGCTTGACAGGATTATTCACCTCTGTCATGGTCTAGTAGACAAGTGCAAAATGTACTATAAATGCATCTTTTTTTTTAGTACCTGCGTTGAATGTTATTTCTAGAGAAACTGTTTAGAAGTTAGTCTAGACTCTAGAGTAGATACTGATGAAAGGTTAATGAGAATTGAATATTAAATTGAAAGAAACTGTCATTGTAAGCCATACTTATCCATCTAGTTGTGCTTTAAAATATGGTTTATAATAACCCCTTTTCATGCTTTTGAAATTCTACGGTGATGTAAAATGTTAACTGCAGAATCTTCTTGGTAGGATAATCGAGTGATTGTAAAGGTTGAAAGGTATTTTATGCAATTAAAGAATTGCCTCATTTGAATGAAGTATGAAACAAGATCAAGATCACATTTATGACAACTGCTGAGCAGGGAATTTTTTTATAAATTGGTTTTAGTTCCTATCTGTGGACAACAGAATTGTACAGGTTAAAAATAAATTGTAAAGACTTGTCCAACTAGGAAGTGGTTCATGTCACATGAGCCGATTGCCTACATGTATTTTAATTGCTTGTACTATTTCTGTAGCATGTTGCAATGACAGTTGATGCTTTAAAAGGGAAACATCAAGCAAATAGATTATTCTGATATCAGAGAGCAACCTTTTTTAATGAACCATGTTGACATTTTAAACATATTTCACAATGGGTTTGATTAATGCTCCTCCTTTGATTTGCCTTTTAAAATTTAAAGTTTTACGGTACATGCAATTTCATGATAGAGAAGGTGATGGTGACATGATACGTCAACAGCTGTGAATTAAATTGCAGAAATCCTGCTCATCGATGCATGTAATGCACAATGATGTCACAACTGCAGAGATTCACGTTGTACATTGTAACTGTGCTGAAGAACCACGCAAAATCGTGTCAAGGCTACAGATGTCGAGAGCGACCAATGATTAGCTGAAGATCCCAACATGTGCATTTTTGTAGTGTATTCTCGGGGATCGTTGGAGTGTGGGGGGAATTTAGAAAATGAGAAAAATCGGGACAGCTCATGCTGTGCAGGCCTTAATTAGTCCCAAGTTTTATCAAAATACAGATTTTGACAAGTGAGATTTCATCCCTTTGACTTTGATATTTTTTTATCCCTGAAATGACATGGATATTGCTTTATTACAGATGAAAAAGGCTTTGCAAAAATATGAATCAAACTCGCTGAAGCATTATATGTGGTTTTAAATTCTGATTGAATACTTTCCCTCAAAGCAGTAAATATTTGAATAGATTTCCTCATATTGTTTATATGACTGTATCAATGAATAGCATCTTTTTGTTATTTGGTAATTTTGGTTTTATTGATCAGAGAATTCAGAGTACAATCTTTTGTCATTATGGAGCATATATATTTCATATGTATTAATATTTAATGAATATTTTTGTTTTCCCCTGTCAAAGCTTCACATTAATGATCTTTTTCACAATTCTTTTCTACCAGACCTCTGTTGCAGAGTTGACATGATTTATGCTTCCGTCTGGTTCATCTCTTGCTTGGATCCAAACCTTTAGACTGGTACCAGTTAATTGATACCAGTTCTAGATCCAACCTACAGCACTGAAATCTCATTGTTTTATCTTGACAGAACCCAAGGAAAGCCCGGCACCTGTCGTCGTGGTTGCATCAGTACCAGGGAGCGCTGCAGCTCCGTCTGTTGTGAAGGCTGCTTCCAAGGGCAAAAACAGTGTGGTAAGTGGCATATGGATACATTTTATTCCTTATTCACGGCAGACTGAAACTGTCTACTGCCACATTGCATGGAGCATATACTTTCAGTACACATCGTGATGAAAGTTGACCATAGTTTGTTCCATTAATTGACCATAAGCAGACAGAGTGAAGAGGCAATAGAGAGGAGAAGTGCGTCGTCCTCAAAAAGCTATTTTTAGAATTCTTGATTTTTCTTCAATTTCGGAAAGAGCATTAAAAATATTGTCCAAATGTCGAAAACCAATTTATTATATTTAGTATTGGCTGAGATATGACCACCTGAATAAATATATGTCCTATGGGAACTCGAGTTTTATAGTTCTCTGGTTTCTAATTTTTTGAACCAGAGCACTATACATGTAACACTAAGTTCCCATAGGACATATATTTATTCAGATGTTCATATCTCAGCCAATACTCAACATATATTCAATTGGTTTGACATCCAGACTTTTTTAATGCTCTTTTGGAAAATGAAGAAAAATTAGAGAAATTCTGATAATAGATTTTATGATGTCACAGCTTCTGTACTCTATACACTGTATTCATGACATTGACCATCATTGGATAAAGGGTCAAGTAAGAAGTGCAACAATTGGCTGATTTGGTAGTATGAACAAAATTCTGTGCGTATTCACTTGAAAGAAACGAGATAGACACTTTTATTTTGTTTCTCTCACTCTCAATTGACTGTCAATATTTGAAATAAAAACTCCCTTTTCTGTTAAAGGCTGCACCTGATATTTACTTGTACTTGCTTCAAGCCTTATTTAAAGATTATTTTTCATTTTCTCATTTACATAAGAACAGATATATTTATAGTTGGAAGTAATATAATACCTTACTTTAGCTGAAGATGATATCCGTCTTTGTAAAGGGTCATGATGCAAATATATCTACATTGTTATAACATGAAGATCCATGGCCATATATTATGATTATCTTTTTTTCTTTTATTTCTGTATTACAAGTACTTCCTCAATAACCTTTTCATTATTAAAGAGACCTGAAGGAGATATTCAAAACTCATTTTCATGAAATAATGCCCACTTTAATGTCATCATCCAAAATATGCATGGCATCTTAGCCTCTGGAGTTGGGTTTTTAGTCCACATTTAACTCTTGATATGGAATTTTATTCGTCACATTAAGTGCACTTGTGAATATTTGTGTTTGTCTTTGGTTGCAGGCGAGTGACTTCAATGACTTGAACAGCTGGCCTTCTCTAGGTGCTGCAAACAAAGATGGATCCGTAAGTTGAATGATTTAGCTTCTCTTTCTCTTTCACTTTCACTTTTTTTCAAGTTACAGAAATGATTAATTAGCAAGAAAAAGGATACAGCTAGGTAAAAAATATAAAAAATACACAAGAGCAAAGTGTGATCTAGCTCAGAAAAGCATTAAGAAATCCTTGGAGATGAAGAAATCAAATTTAAATCATTATGTCATTCAAGCCAAAAAACAGATCCCCTGAGCAAGAACGTAATTTTTGCATGAGATATTACGGAATATGAATGGATCCTTGGAAGTATAATATTTTTCATTAAATACTACGTAGGAAATCTTCAATCTGTTCTTCCTGGTATAATGTGGGTGAGGAAGCAATTGATCTTACAAATGAAATGCTAAACCAAATGCAAATTACTTCAACCGTACCAAGGCCTTTCTAGTATTGAGCAGACTCTGATTGATGATGTGGTGTACTGGGTACCAGCAAAAAGGATGATTTGTGATAGCAATGTCTTATTGATTGAGAGCTACCAACGATAAAGCTTCATTGGTGTAGTGTTGGTTAACCTACAAACGTTTGATCAATTTTATGATGGGAGTATTCTAAAGTTGCCCTGTTATTTCCTGTAGGGTCCATGTCATTCTCAGTTTGTGTTTGGTACTTTAAACAAAAGATATCTCACAAAACATATAATTATGAGATCAAGCCTTTCAGAAATATGTGCAGATGTGTGCAGAATTTGTCATTTTCACTTTGGCTGGGAAATGATTCATAGAACTTATGATGTATTAAATATTTTGTATAGAGCCCATAAAAGGGTTCGATTTCAGTTGTAAAGTAATTTATTTTGTACACCATCGATATATAATTGCTCATTTTATGCTCCTTTTCTGTTATCTATAGGACCCCCAATCTCCCAGACGCAAGAAGGAAACCATCCCTTCTGGGTCCAAGACTCCTCCTGCCACGTCAACCACACCCCCACTGGTGGCCGAGCAGGTAGAGGCTGCCCCTACGCCCAACACTTCTGCTACTATCTCTGCAGCACCTACTGCTGCTACTGCTACCTCACCTAGGTCACCTAAGCCTGCCACAGAGGACCAGGCTCCACCAGCTCCCGCTGCAGTTCCTGCAACACCTGCAGCTGCTCTGGAGGTCACCAAGGATGTCACGTCTCCTAGAACCAAAGTGCAACAGTCAACAGCGGCATCCTCAGAGAAGGACAAGCAGATGGAGACTGATGGAAAGGGCGATGGACAGAAAGGAAACAAGAAAAATCGTGGTAAAGGTATAGATTGATGTGAATGTTGTTGGTGACAAAAGACAAGAATTTTTTCTTTTACTTGCATCATGCATCCGTGTCTAGAATGAGTATTCAAGATATGTTTTTATTAGAAATGGTATAAAAGAGTATGTGCAGCCTTGAAAGGTAAAAACATATAAACTTTGGTCTGTTGCTATAACAACTTGATCTAAAATCCTAGGCGGGATCCACACCAGCTTTTCTTTCTCTGGGGGTCTGGATTTTACATTGTTATTGCCCGTAAAGATTCAGCTTGCATTGGCCCTCCTTTTACGACTTAAGAAGTTTGGGGGTGTACAGTAAGAATTTGGGTACCTGTGTTCATAAGATGCCAGTTACTGTGAAGTTCTGTTTGGAAATTTTATTATTGCTACTCACAAAGCATTTTTTTTTTCTATATGAAGCAGACAAGAAACAAAAGTGGATCCCCCTTCCGCTGGACCCAGAGCCTCGAGGCAAGGGAGGCCGAGATCGGGACCGGGACCATGTCAGGGGACGCAACACCTCAGGAGGCGGGAGAGTGAGGGATTGGCCTGCGCGAGACAGCGAACGTGAGATGAACTGGCGTGATGTGCCACGCAGCACCGGTTCTGAGCCAGCTAAGAGGCCGGAGCGTCCTCGTGGAGATGGTAGGAACAGCAGAGAAACGTTGACAAAGGGTAAGTCAATTCCATTTAATCTAGCCATTAAAAGAATGGAAATTATCATTGATCACTTAATACTAATCTAAGGTTTTGATCATGAGCCTATTACCAGCAATTCTCAATAGTTTAAAATTTGTAGATAGAACGTATCCAAAGAAATGCTACGTCTTTGTAGTTGGATCAAGTTTTTAGTATTAATTCTCTGGAGGTTATTCCATTGGATAGGGAGGATGTATGTTTGTATATTGCAAGTAAAGCTTTATTCTCCTGTTTTCTTATTTCCATGGCATTCACACTTCTAGTGGAAATTGAATTCTGTGGATCTTTCTTTTCATCTTGGTTGCTGAGAGCCATGTATATGGTGATCAAACAGGTTGAAAAAGGCTGAGAATTGTGATGAAGAGTTGAGAATGTCCCAGCATTTCATTTCTAGATGACGTGTTAAAGAGGTCTATGAATTCACTGACCACAGAAGTTATGAATATCAAAACCCTGTCTACTACTTAGCGATTCTACCTTGAACAGCATTCCAATATCTCAACAATTCTTCTCTTTTCTTTTCTTTTTCTTGACAGCTGCCGGCTTTGCACCTCCCAAAGATGAGAGGAGTCGCAGCCCCAGTGCGTCCAGCGCTGACAGCCGGAGTTGGCAGAACCAGCGCAGCTACCGGGGAAGAGGCAGGGGTAGAGGAAGGGGCGGAAGAGGAGGACGAGGGCGTGGTGGTTACTCTGGTGGCTACTGGCAGAGCAACAACGTGGATGTCCCAGCAACAACTAACAATGAACAAAGTGAGTCCATGCATGGAATTAGCTTTTGTATACTTGGACTAATTGATTGCCATGTTTTGTTTGATATACTCGGGTGTGTCACTTTCAAGTTGGTTGCCATGTTATAGGCTCTGTCATCTATGCTCCAGGCTTTGTCAGCCTTTTTCTTGAGGCCTTATTATGTAGATGAATATGTGACACTCTAAGGTTCATTGAATGAATCAACAGACTTTTAAACTCTTCCATAATGCATCTGTGAAGGAAAAACAATTTGAAGAGAGGACTTTGTGTTACTTAAAGAGTTTTTCACAAGTTTTTGAATTTGTTCATATCTGTGTTAAGACTGAGATAAAATGAGACACAATATTTGTAATATATCCTTCCATATAAATCATTCTATTGATTTTCTAAAATATAGATTCATGTTGTTCAAGTCATTATTACCAGGTTAACTAGAATTCTGGTATACCGTGTGAAGCAACATTTTGTTTTCCCCTTCACTTCCCAGCATCTCCAGATTCTGAATTATTCCAAGAATTTGTGCCACAGTACTATGACCTGGGCAGTGCTGAAGCCGCAGGAGCTGACACCGGCACCGGCAATGGAGTTGCAGCGGGCACCGGCATTGCCAGTGCGGGAGGGGACGCTGACTTTGAAACTCCGCAGTTTGTGACACCTCAGTACAACAGTCCTGTATTCTACGATGGCTCCACACCGGTGTTTACCCCTAGCGCTGCCTCAACATCTCCATCATTCTCCCTGGATGAAGGCACTCTCAAAGACTATGTCAAAAAGCAAATGTAGGTTATAGAGTCTTGTACATTCATGTCATTGAGGAACACTCTAAATTGTTCATTTACCTTTTAGTTTGTTAAATTTATTCATTACTATGATATTAATAATTATGAAGAGGTATAGATTGTCATGTGTCTTCTAGCTGAACCGTGTTCCTTCACAATTACAGAGAAGCGTTCAAAAAGAAAAGGAATTTTTGTAATGCTCCCACTTTTCCTTATTTTTTGGACTACACAAAAAATACATGTGGGAATCATAAAATGCACTGTTTGCAAGATTTTAACCATGTCATGTTTACAACTATATTTAGAATAATGAATGTCTCTTGTTCTGAATCATATTTTTTCTGTTCTTTGTTGTTATTTTACAGTGAATACTACTTCAGCGTAGATAATCTTGTGAAGGATTTATTCCTGAGAAAAAAGGTAATGTGTACTTGCTATTTTGAAGAGAGGAAGGAAAGAAAAAGAGGATTGAAAATTCAATATATTTCAGAAAATAGAGCAGGTTTGATTAGCCCTTGTGGCACTCCTTTGCTTTAGGTCAGTCTGAGATTCAATTTTGATTCAAACATGCCCAGATTTGAATAATTATTCCATGGGAAAATACTTCAGGGGATCCTTTTGTTCTTTAAAAAAACAAAAACAAACATATATGAGGTCAAACATAAGATCAAACAAGAAATAAGAGGGTGTGCACCTCCTTTGACCGACTCACAGCTGCACTTGTGTGTACTAAATGAATGGCAAGTGGGGATGAAAAAAAGCAGCTGTGCACAGCGATTGTCATAATTATTTAGATACAAAAATAGGAAGTGCTGTTTACTCAAGTATACTCTAGTATACTCAAGTTTGCTAAAAACGTCTGGTCATAAACCGTCGGTTAACCATGGTAAATGTAAAGCCATAATAGTGTGGAGCATTGGTTTGTGGTTAGTATATTACCAGATTGGGATGGGTAGTTATTACCAGTAGGTTGTGGTTTTTCAGGAGATGCATTTAAATGCATTCAGGTGAATAAGGTACTGCTACAATGAAACCTGTCTATAAAGACCACCCATGGAAGACGAGAAAAATGGTCTTCATATGCAGCTGGTCCTTATGTACATGTTCCTTTAGTACATGATTCAATGTACGATTTAAACATGTATAAAGTTCATGCTCTAACTTGTTACTGTAAGAAGACATATACATGCATAGTCCTTATTAATTCCATATCTCCATCCTTTTCTCACTGTTCAGATGGATACCGAGGGCTATCTCCCTCTCAGTCTCATTGCCAGTTTCCATCGAGTCAAGGCTCTGACTAGCGATGTTGGCGTCATCACCACGGTATGTTTTTAGCCAACTGATGACCATTACTTGTTTAGAATAGGAGATGTAAATGTAACTAGGATGAGAATTGTTGCAAAAATAAATCCATTGGCTATCTTTTTCTTTGTACTGAAGAAATCTTCATTGTTCTCTTATTGTAGACAATTACACATTTGTAATTTTCATGGCTAAATAAGTGGTTACTCAAGTGCCATTCCCCACCAGTCATGCTGTAGGGCAACCAAACAGCTCTGTCCAAAGGGTGAACATGGAATCCCAACTTAAAATGAGAAGATAGGCGAGAACCTGTTTTACATCAAGAACATTGCTTGCATCCCCCTCACTTTTTGTTTGTGGTGTGCTCCGAAACAAGTTTAGGAGCACACATTTGTTTGCAAGTATACGTAAACGTTCCCTTGCAGCGCAGTTGTTATATTTATTTGAGATATTGATATCTTTCCCAACCAACCTAGGCCCTGAATGACAGCACCGAGGTGGAGCTTTCATTGGACAAGTCAAAGGTACGCTGCAAGCTCACCCCTACACAGTGGGTCATTAATGACCCTGGCACACCCACCAAGATTGAGCTCTCCTACGACAGCCCCGAATTCATCCCTGGCAAACCCTACCCTTACACCTCATACAATAATGACACAGGTGGGTGAAATATGCTTAGGTTCTAATTATCATTGTCATTATTATTATTATTATTAATTGTGCATTCATATGGTATGTTTCCCATTGTCATTTTCAAATGTGTGATATCTTCTACGAATGCATTTTTAAGATGGTGTGACAATTTGAATGGTTGGATAAAGTCACAATTCGACACGTCATAAACCTAGAAATCATTGTTTTGCCTTTTAAGTAAAAACATCAATCAATATCATGTTCCTTTAGATATTCTATTTGATAAAGCATTCACTTATAAAGTGAAAAATTTTGTTTACTGAAATGTGTATGAAATTCTGATTATCAGTACATGTTCCTTGACACCTTTTATATGCAAAACATTGTTCCATCCCACAATTGCAATTTTAGAATCTGCATATTTTCAATGATATTTACTCATTTCTAAAGAGTTCAATTTCACTTACTTAGCTGTTTCTGATTATCCATTTAAAATTTGTTGACACCTTTACTGATTAAATCCTCCCTCTATCCCATGATGGTGAATATCAGAGTCTGCACCTGTATCCCCTACACCTGTGGAGAACATTCAGTCCAATGAGAGGAGCTCAGAGAGGGAGGCCAGTGGTCAAGGGATGTCCAGCATGAGGGTGCCCATGACTCCAGGACTGTCCACCAGCCTACCAGAGAAAGAACCAGGAAACTGGACAGAGGTGAAGAGAAGGCATAAAGCCCCAACTCCAAAGGATAAGGTATGTTCATTGGTGCTTCATTTAATTTCAATTCAGTTCATTTCAGTTCATTTCAATTCAGTTCAGTTCAAGTGTATTTCCACTCAGTGACACATAAAATAAAACATAACTATGTTCTTGATGAGCAGATGACTTCAAATTCAAATGGTGGTTGGTTATTTTACCTGAATGCTAAAAAATCATAAATGCTTGTTAGTTAGCAACCAGACGGCCGAGGGCTTTAGGTCCTCTCTGAGGGCCTTGTAATGACGATTAATGCCTTACCAAAGGGCACTAGCGCATCGATTTGGTTTCGAGCCTGGGTCACCGGATAACGAGACCACTGTTCTACCAACTGAGTTATCGCGCCCCCCGCATTCAATAATTCATTTGGTTACTGTTTGACTAGGAATGCAAGTTATTATCCTATCTCATTGTCACATCTTAACATGCATTTTGTATTGCAGAAGGTCGCATCTTCACCTCAAACGGAATCACAGCAGGAACGTTTTGAAGGAGCCGCAGAGGAGTTAGACTTCCAGTTTGACGAGGAACTCACTGAGATCACTGGCAGGAAAAACACTTTCTCTGAATGGTGAGGATCCAATTTACTACAGCTTACCTTTATCCCATTGACATCTGCATTCTCTCATTCCTGTGGATGTTATTGAGGAAGCCACCTGGATTCCGCAGGCAATGGATTAAAAATGATTCCAGCTTTATATATATATTTAAACAAACCTTATACATCTTTTGTAGTATAGTTAGCAAAAAAATTGTTTATTTTAGAAACAAATGCTCATGTACCCTTTATTACAGCTCATTTTATGTATGTTTTTACCAAAGAAAAAAAAAGCCAGTCAGTCATTCAATAGTGTCTTACAGTGAAGTCTAGCAAGTAAACAGGTTTCCTTGCATAATTTGAATATTAGGACACTGCTAACGTTTAAATTTCACAGATAGGACATACATGACGTATTCATAATTCTTGCAAAGATCTACAGAATTTGATGTTGGCTGCAAAAGGGACATAGTATCTTTAAGGAGTTAAGTCATAGTGTTTCATGGAAAGCCCGTATTTTCCTGAACATTTTGATATCCAATACTCATTTTGGCAAAATATGGAGTTACATCTTTGTGTCGCTGAACCCTCAAAATGTTTGACATTGTATCATCGCAGGTCTGATGACGATGATGAGGACTACGAGATCTCCGACAATGACCTCAACAAGATCATCATCGTGACTCAGACTCCGCCCTGTCTCAAGAAGCATCCTGGAGGGGACAGGACTGGGTACCACGTCTCCCGCTCCAAGATGACCGCTAACCTGGCCAAGGTCATCAATGATGGACTCTACTATTATGAGATGGATCTATGGGATGACGATGAAGAAATGCTCAAGGTATGAGGAATTACTCTGTCTGTGTAGATTCAGATGGAAGCATAGCTAGCTGCTAATATACATGTTTTGGAAAGAACAAGTTTTATTTTTAGGCCTTCAAACCATTACTATAAACCTTTAGATTTGGGGGGGGGGGGTGAAAACCTCAATTTAAGAGCATATAAAAGTGCAGTGGAGAGTTAATAGGCATGCAAAAAGGGGGCAAAAATGCCCTTCTTCTGGCTACCTGTCCATTATCGCTCTGTATTTAGTCACATACACTAACAAAATCTTAAACACAAAAGCACACATACGGGACTAAGTATTCTATTAGTCATTCCTGCCAACTTAATCTTGAGAATGGGATTTTTTGTTATTCTGTGTAGAAGAAGAAAAGAAGGAAAAAGCAGGGGGGAAAAGAAGAAAAAATGGGGAAAAAAAGAAAGAAAAAAAAAGAAGAAAAAAAAAAAAAAAAAAAAAAAATCGCTTTTAGCCATTTCCGTTATTCAACCTTCTCTTTAATCTTGTGTACAGCATGACTTGGCAATGATGGCAGCGGCCGGTACCACCCATACGGCTTTCAGCAAGATCCAGACCATCACCAATGAAGAGTTCTCCTGCCTGACACCAGAGAAGCCCCACACCAGGCAGGTGATACCCCCTGCCCCGCCCCCAGAGGGCAGCCTGGAGGAAGGTACCTCTGCCCCAGAGGGAGAGGAAGGGGGCATCCCTATCCAGAAGAGCGCAGGTAAGTGTAGCTCTTCTAGTTGATTTTTTAGCTCATCCGGCCCAAATGGGCCCGATGAGCTTATGCCGTGGCGAGGCGTCCGTCCGTTCGTCTGTCCGTCCTTCGTCTGTCGTCCGTCCAACATTTCAAAATGCTTCTTCTTCGCCATTTCTTACCCGATTTTAATTCCATTTGCTTTATATGGTAGCACTAGGTGAGGACTTCATGTCACTGTCTCCTTCCAAAACCACATTTAGCCAGATTTGCAATAGGCACCTCATCATCTGTACATGCATGTAACCAATACATGTACATTTCATGAATTGCAATGTACATGTATACTCTGTTCAAAGTACAAATTGCGTGAATTTCTTTGCTGGATGCCGGATGAGCGCCACATCATTGATGTGCTAGTTTTAGATGGGAGTTATTAAGGTTGTCATTCTCCTGGAGCATTTATGATGTGAATGTCGAAATACAAGCTTTAGAGTGCCATCAAAATGACTTTTTTCTTATTAGACTGTGGGTTTCATGTTGACTACTTTCTTGAAATTCACCCTTATCCAGTATACCATACTTCTTGTGTAAACAATTAAATCTTCTTTGACGTTGAAGATGGTCGGGGAGCTATGCCGGGGCTGTATTTAAGCGTTTTTTAAATTTTTTTAATCAGTGAATGAATTTTAAAAATCAATGAATAACTTTTTAAAGTGATTTAGCTTGTAGTAGATATGTTCATTGTCTCCATAATTTAGTTTCTTATCCATGTATGTGCCAAGTGCCTCAATCTGATTTGTGTTTTAGTAAGGTGTCATTTCAAATTGAAGAAGCAGAATGTATATCATGATTTATTCTTATATTACTTATGTGCATGCAGTTGAGTTGTATACATCAATGGTTATGAATGAATTGTCTTTTTTTAACATTACCCCCAGTACGTTCCGTGAAGGCTGATTCATCGATGGTAGCGAGGTCGCTACCCACAGCGGTACCAGAAGGCCCCCACCTGCGTGAGGCCATGAGGACACCACGTACCCCCAGGGGTAAGGCTCAGATGTCACCTAGGTTCTACCCTGTCATGAAGGAGACCAAACCCATCGATAATAAGGTGAGATTACTGACCAGTATAAACAGAAGGTTTACTTCTGATAATGATTCAAAAATGCAGAATCCAACACAATTATTTACACTATATATATATATATATATATATATATATATATATATATATATATATATATATATATATATATATATATATATATATTTGTGTGTATACATGAAAAGCATCTTCAAATGATACTGAGGGACAATGTGTCATTGCTGAGTAATGAGAAAGGCATTCCATGAAATGTGAGAACTTAGTCCAGACCACATTTGTTGCTCACCTAAAATGTGGTTTCATGTGTATGTATCCATGTTTCCTATATTAAGAAAGTTTTGACTTTTCAGTTTTTATTATTTTGTTTATATTTGGCTGGCTGATATAATAAAACAATTAACAACTCAAAATAACTATGTGATAACGTGCGTACCTTGCACTGATGAGCATACATGTTTAGTCATCTTAAAATATAAGATTTTGATATTACATTTTGCCCGGCCTGAATCTAAATATGGTTTCATAATACTACCAAATGCTTTGATTGCCAGTCAACATTTCTTTATGGATGGGAATCTTACAAAACTATTTTCATTTAGAGTCTTCAGCCCACATTTTGATGCTATTCCATATTTATGGGCACCTATTCTTTTGCAATCAACTCTATTTTATGCTGATTTTTTTGCAACAACAGACTCCAAGGAAACGCAAGACCAAGCACAGTGAGGACCCACCCATAGAGAGCCACGTTGGTTGGGTGCTGGATTCAAGAGAACACATAGCTAGGTCAAGACATACATCTACGAGGTAAGACCTGGATCTTGATGTTATAGTTACCAGATGACTAGTTTGAGATCCTGTGCTAGGACCATTTTACACAAACCAAACTCTTAACTTCAACTTAGACCAAACACTAACCCAAAGCCGTAGCTAAGACCCAATCATGACCCAAGCTCGAACTTTGGTCTTTGATTGAATAAAGCCTGGAGTGACTATTGTCAGAGCAAATGTTGATGACCTAACTAAATCTTGGTGTCATTATGACATGATCAGTCTTAAACACCGATTATGATGTCAATTAGTTCTGGTGTCATTCATTCACTGTCAAACCATTTTGAACTCTTGAGTTTCAAAACCCTTTTTAAAGAGTGTAACCACTTGCCGGATAGTTTTCCTTTCCGAAGGTTCTCTACAAAAATTAAGATAATATGCACCTGAAGAAAAATTTGGATGCCTGTTCAAGAATCGTGTTTGTACCATCTTTCCTCGAGTCTTTAGCTACTATGAGCATTCTTGATCAGAATTTTTGGCAAAACTCAATTATCATTGGATTTATCACACACTTGTTTCAAGTTTCAACTTAAGTTTGCATTGTTATATATCATTTATCTGAATGCTGAATTCATATTTCCGAATTGTATGCCTTTTCAGTTCACCATCTGAGGGTGCACCAATCAGCACCAGCTACGGTACTCCACAGAGCTTCCCCAAGTTTGAGCATCCTTCTCACGAGCTTCTTAAGGACAACAACTTTACTCAGCATGCCTACCACAAGTTCCATCAAAAGTGTCTCAAAGGTATGCTCACTCTTGCCCAGACATTTCAACCTCCTTGGCTCTAGTCTTGTGATTCCTAACCGCAATTGTTTATTAACTCTTATCGTGCCACAGGGCAAATCCCCACTGTGCCAGGTTGTTTTGGAGATAATCTGATTAATGCGAAGGTTCTATGAATGGTGAGTGCAAAACACACAGTATAGCCCAATGAGCATGAAAAATAACTGCTCTTATGAAAGCGCCCTTGCACGCACATGTCACTCTATAGATAGCGTGCGTGCAGCCTCATGGCAGGCTATGGGTTAAGACAGTCAAACATGTCTATAGCGACCGCCCAAGGGAAACACAAAAAGTGATTGGTGTAGATAGGTGGTCTTTGGAGACAGGTTTGACTGTATCTTGTCATTGTGATAAAGAAGTCTCAGTCATATTGTTAATGTTTTAGGTGTCTTGGTATAACCAAAATTTTATAGATTGGCCTGAAAACCTGCGAGACGTAGTTGCTCTCTTTTAGATATCCCTATTTGTTATTTTAATTCAGTGCATACATGATTTCACATTAAATGTGAACAGAAGAGAACTTTTTTTCTAAACTTGCATCTCTTTGAATACTGATGAAGCTTTTCTTTGTCCCTCTTCAGAAGACAAGAAGATTTTAAAGTTGGCATTCAGTCGCAGGGCAGTACACAATTAAAAAAAAAATCTTCATAAAAGTCTTAATTGAATATTTCCTTACTCCTCTTTAGACCGCAAGAAGCTTGGCGTTGGAAAGTCGCAGGAGATGAACACCCTCTTCCGTTTCTGGTCCTTCTTCCTCCGTACCAACTTCAACAAGAAGATGTACGACGAGTTCAAGAATCTTGCTGTGGAGGACGCCAAGCAAGGCTACCGCTATGGACTGGAGTGTCTCTTCAGGTACTTCAGCTATGGCCTGGAGGTCAAGTTTAGACCAGACATCTACCAGGACTTCCAGCTGGAGACGTTAAGGGACTTTGAGTCAGGTAGGTCTCGACCCGTTACCGTGCTGGTGTAGTAGGATGAATGAAAATTATCTTCTTAACATATTGAACCTTGTTACAACTACCTTAGGCTAAGAGAATACACAGAAATGGGCCCAGCAACATTACCATGTTATAATGAGAGTTTATTGGAAAAGTGTTCTTTATAATGAGGTTATATAATTGCTTCAGTCTGTCTGTTGGTAGTGATGATTTTGATATGTATGTTGTAGAAATCAATTATAGATATTGTTGCCTGTGTGTTGAGGATTGTTGACAAGTAACTGGAAGCCATCTTTATCCATAATGAACTAATGATTTTCCATTGGGCAACAGCTATTGAATGGAGAAACGGTGAAACCTTTAATGGACAGAGTATGATTAGCATGGTTATTACTTTGTTGTGTCATGCATCCCTTTCTCTACAGGACAACTGTACGGTCTGGAGAAGTTCTGGGCTTATCTGAAGTACTCCCGATTGAGAGAACTGACCACCTTGCCTGAGTTGGAGGAAGCACTCAAGAAGTACAGGGCATTAGAGGACTTCCGGGTGGAGGTAAGTCTGATCTTTTATTGCAATTTTCTGTCTGACTCAGCAGGACAACCAGGATAATTGCTCATATTGTCAAATCCTTCATTTATGGGTCTTATACATTTTTGCCATCCCCT
>BEXV01000536.1:39157-56597 GCA_003118195.1 Hemicentrotus pulcherrimus | reverse complement strand
CCCCCCCCCCCCCACCCTTTAGATTCTCATTTCAAATCGAAGAAAATTGTTCATATAATTGGCCCATGCACCATGTGAGCAGGATGTATAGGTTGCCAGCAGTATTTAGGTAGACAATTCAGGTTAATGTGGAATGTCATTTTAGATTATTATATGTTCAAACTGGGCTGGATCAGTTAATGTTTGAGCAAGAGTTCTGTAGCTAGAAAAATGAAATGGTTACAGACGAACAGTAAATCTTTCAAACTGTTTGATGTTACATATTTGAATGCATATGTGAACGGGTCTTTTCTTGTCTTGTCTTGTCTTTGGCAGCCCTCTATCAGTGAGAACAAGAAGTCTGGTGGGTCTGGGGACGCCAAGAAGTCTAGACCCAGCCGCAGCAGACAACAGTCCACATCGGATCAACAGTGCAGTCTGGAGACCCAGGGTGCCGCTGGGGGTTCGGGTGCTGTCGGGGGATCGGAGGAATGAACGTCTCTTCTAATACCACGCAATTCAATCGCTTCATTTGGTACTAGCACACTGTCACACCGCAGTGATATACCCGCCATGGAATCAATTGTCTGGACAGCAATATAGCCATTGAGGGAATTGGTGTCGGTATTGCTGTTGGTGATTTAATAAGCCAGTGAGCATAAAGTGTTCCAAATCATCAAAACTGATCTTGTTAGCAATATCTATGGCATGTTTGTGAACAGGAACATATACTAAGTGGAGTCATCTAGTTGGCATGAAGTTTGAGCTTAACGCATCAATTCCAGGACTGGTTACATTACTTGCTGTCTTCAACTCTGGACTTCTCATGAAGACGAGCGTTATTTCTTGTTGGTAAGAACTCTGTTGTGATACAAAGTGAATCTGGGGTCAATCAGAGAAATTCAGTTTCTACACCACCGAAAATGAAGACAATTTGGCGCTGATGGGTCCTTGCATGTTTGCTGGCCAGAGAGTCTTATGTTTCCATGAAATGAATACATGGCTACATGCGGACTAGTAAGGCATTGCCATGGAGCAGGAGGCTACAATCATAGCTGGAAGGCAACCGATGTTTTCCTCACCTCAATATCAGCAGTTGCCCATTCGCTTGTAGTTATTCACTTAAGTTAGTGTAGACCTTACAGATAATGTATCTTAGTGGGCAGAGTGTGGTTATGTGCTGAAAAGAAGACTCCCCTTGCATAGCAATACAGCACGGATCTTATCCACGATGGGTAGTGTCTAATGAAACCATTGTTAGTACAAGTTTGCCGATATCCCGTTCAAATGTGTGTTCTAACAGTGTTTCAATGGGATATCGGTGTACTTCTGATGGATTCGTGAACAATGCCCTGGTTCTCTTTGTTTGCCCTCCTGCGCATTAGCTTGAGACTAGCTTGTAGTGTATGTGTCCGTGTGTTTAGCCATCACAGATATTGCATTTTAATGGAGACAGAGAGAGATTAGTTAGACATGCCAATCGGTTAGATATTTCCCTGTGAATTCTTTGACCCTCTTTACATAGCTGTGTAGGTAGCTCAGTTCCTATCTGATTATTACAAGCAAAACCATTATGATGGATTGAGTACTGCAATGCACCCTGCTCATTCTAATGAATCCTTGGAACGCTTGAAAATGAACTTTTGCCAAAGGTAGATCATACCCGTATATCGCCCCATATTGGAGTCAAAGTATATCATGTACCCCCTGCTTCAGAAACATTTCTGATTTGATGAGGGAAAATGGTAAGATGTTATATTTGAAGTTGTACTACAAATCTAGTTTTCCAACAGCAATAAATGTTTGTGTTTGGCGGTTTTTCAGATAAATCTTTGGTCTATCCGCCGGGTGTCGAGTTTATACCAGGGTTAAAGCTTGTTCAGATTTCCTCCGCTAAACTGTGGTGGCTTACCCGGGCAGTTTTTAGTGTACCACTTGAATGGTAGGTGGAGATGAAAAAGAGGAACTGTGTAACATTGGTCCTCAGCATACTCACTTAAAAGTGTTACGAGATATAAAAATGCGGAGAATAAAACCCCTGCGGTAAACTGCCACAGTGCACAGTGGCAAATGTGAATAACCGTTATTAAAGCAGTCTCCAGAAATCCACTCCATTCCCTTTCTTTAGTGATTTGATCAAATTCTCAGGTTAACTTAGCCTAGATTATGTCAGATGGTAACTCTGAACCTCTCTTCACTAGTTTAGTGACATCCTTCCAGAAGAAAGAAAAAAAAAGTACTTACAAAGCATAGATACAAGTAAATATATTTCTTTCGTCCTAGGCATTGTCCTGTCAATATATATTTATGTACGTGGACCCTTATTATGCTGCAATTCTTGTTAAGTTTACATTAGTTTTGCTTGTTTATATCTACTCCGCAGTTATGTAATTCATTGTTATAGTGCATGGCTGCAGTCCAAATTATGCTAAGATGGGTAATGGCTTGTTAAGCCACAGAAATTCTGTGGCAGACATTAGTTAAAGAGAATTTTTGGTTTGTTAAACTACTGAGAAGGCATATAAGTAAAAGATTTTTTCCAGCATAGATTGTGTTGCTGTTAGATGTTATTTTCCTATTATTAAGCAATTCTAGGAATACAATGAGAACTTATTATTGAAATGGGATGTAATCCGAAAGCAGTAATTTAAAAAAATATATTTAGAAGTTATATGTAAGCAATAAGAACAAAAAAAATGTTGAAAAGAGCTACCAAGAGGTGCTGTGATTCGTTCTCCAGAACATTCATCAGAAATTTAAATATTATTTCTCTAAGTCAATAATAATCATACTTTTCTCATTTTCTCTATTTGTTTGTGAGCCCTATCATGAAACTTATGGCAGTATATAAGATTTTATCTCATGCTTAAAATATATCATATTTGGAACGTAAAAAAAAAGAAGTAAAATGAAGAAGAAAAAAATCCCTTTCTTTTATGCCGTCAATAAAGGTGGTGTCTGAGGCATTAATTCATTTACCTTTTCTCTTATTTTAGGCCTTGGTTAGATTGAAGACTTCTTTCGGTGTGAATGTATATACTTAGGAATTTATACGCATATAAAACAGGACAATTTTAGTTAAAATGCCACCAAGATGTACTTGTATATGTCCACCATGTGGAATTAGATTAGCTATCACATAATTGTCTTGAAATGTTCTATCAAGTTATAAACATTCCCTCGATCAATTTTATTACAATATTTTTTGTAGTTTCCAGCTTTACAAACTATTTGAGTTCTCATATAAAATACTAATTTCATTTTCATGGTAATTGCAATTTTTATGGCATTTTCTTGCTCCAGCCTTTATTAATTAGTTGGTGTGTATTCATGAGGCATATCTTATGTGTTGACACAGAAAGCACTTTGTTTGAGGGTTCTTTTTGTGCAATATGTGCAAGATGAATAGATCATAAATATCTAGCAATTTTTTGTTGTTGAAGGTATTGATTACCGGTAGATTCATAGATTTATGAATAATTAGACAATTTAATTGGGTTTGGGAGCTAGATTCCATGTTTAATTTGAGGACAGCATACAATAATGTCTAAAATATATTTTTCTTTAATGAACCTGCGAGAAAGCACATTTATTTTTATTTTGAAATTACAAGTTATATTCATCTTCACAAAGTATTATGCTATAGAGAATTGTTTATGGTCAGCAATATGGAATGCTATGTATTTTATGTTGATAATATTAATAAACATGCTAGCTCCAGGAGTTCTTTTCTTTCAAGGTAAACAAGGGAAGATATAATATTGAAATCACTTTTTAAAAAAAATATATAAAAAATGGTAACCGTAATTGTTTTAAAAGTTTTTTTTTTATTGGAAGGGCTTGTGAGAAAAATCATACGGTAATATGGAAGAAAGAAAAAAAAAGAAGAAAAAACCCCAAAGGGAGAAGGGTTGTTTGGATTTTTTTCCTTTTAACTTTTATTCAACATGTGTTCATGCTTCTACTAAAGATTGTTAAATAAAAACAATCAAAATTTATATTTGGGACATTTTAAATGAAGTTGATAATAGTGCAACCAAGCCCTTTGTTAATTTTATTCCTGTTAAATAAGGGTGCAGAAATAAAAGGAATAGACTTTTTTTTGATAGACTTTTTTTTTTTAAATTGAAATATTTTCTCTATGATTTTAGTTTGTGTTTTAAATAATGCAAGATCTTTACCTGGTTTGAGGGGAACGATAAGAAGAAAAGATGATTTGAAATGTAATGTGCATATTGTATATACTGCAGAATGACTAAATTATGTAATTATTCTTTTAGAAAAGTATGTTGATGTTTGAATTCCTGCATTGGCTTGTTAGTATACATGTAGTTGCTGAATATTTGACAGTATTTTATCCAAAAAGTGAGAGAGAAAAAAATATGAAGAAAAAAAAACACAACACAATGGAGTGACGTATGAACATTTGCCTTGCATGATTATATATTGAATTCTTACAGAAGTATTTTGAACTTTTTACATCTTCCTATAACAAGACTTGTATTTTTTCTGTAAATAATGCTTTTTTCTGGTGGTGATTTTACTGCGATTTCTTTTGATGATATTACAAATATCTTTTTGACTTGAGTATTATAGTATAGTTGTGGGTTTTTTCTCATCCGTTGAACATTTTAAATTCTTTATCATGTATGGGGAATATATTTTTCAAGAAAAAAAATTATCACATGTTGTTTGTTCAAAGAATTTAATTGCATTAAAAATAAAAGTGAGTTGTCTTTTATGCACTATTGAAAAGCATGTGTAGTTAAAACAGAAAAAAAAAGAACAAAAATAAATTTGCAAGCAAAAAAAAAAAAGGTTGTAGGACTATAACAAAAAAAAAAAGAGACTAGACATTGATAAACATATGATATAATTATGAGTAATGTGATATTGATAGGGTTTGTTTATCAATTCATATAAATTAATTCCTTGTTTCTATTTCTACTGTAGATCATGATCTGTCTGTTAATTTACCATTTACTTGGATACCTTGTTTGGACTTTGTGTATGGTTTAATTTTCTGTGACGTGTTCTCCTTCCGCTTTCATGCATATTCATATTTTATACTGTGCAATGGTGAAATTGGATATTACACTGGTCTTTGTATCTGTGGCAGCTTATACACACACATATGTAACCCAAGTGTAAGTTTGTAAAAGCAAGAAACTTGATGATGACTATGATAAAGCATGTAACATGGTATTCGCGACTTATTCAGTAGCATTTGATTCTCATGGATTAATCATGTCGGCATACCGTATTTGATGTACAATCTTCAGTTTGGGGCAAATTTTCTCTTGTTAGATGCAAACATCCGAGCGACTGATGTTCTTATGCAATTGTTGATTTGATTGATGCAATCACATTTCATACTCTCCACCATAAGAAAAATTTATTTCTCTGGAATATTTTATTCAGATTTTTTTAACATTGAGATGTGGGATTTTAATTCAAGGATAATTTGAAGGGGAAAAAAATTATTTTAATAGAACATTCATTTATATCAAACTTTACTAACTATATTTAAAAAAAGCAGAGTTTCATTTCAATTTGTATATTCATTGTTTTAGGTGCCATCTTCATGTTTTTTATTTTTATTTTTATTTTCACTTTGCTATTTGTGTGAATACGTAATTTTGTCATTTGCTGCTACATGTAGGTCTTGAAATCTTACTGCTCCGGCTATCGCACCAGGCACATTGCTTCTATTAAAGACTTCTCATCATGCAATGCTCACATCATTGTGAATATTGCTTCTTTTTTTTTTTTAAGTTGTTTTAGAACGATTTTTTTCCCTAGTAGTGGCTTTCAGTGCAGCTAGCTACCGGTAATGGAAGTTTCCAGTTGAACTTGTTTTAAGGGGATTGAGATCGTGGTTTGCTTATATTCCAATAAAAATAAAAAAATGTTTTCTGTTTGTGCCTTTCTCATAGATTTTAAAAATTACATTTTAAACCAGGGTCATGGTAAACTGCTTCTAAGACATGAAGCCTTTCGTGTTTCTTTTTCCACCATCCATTTACATCCTTGTGTACTACTCATCAAAATGTTGTCTTTGATTTTTAATTTGTTTGTCTAAATCGGTTGCTAAAACTTCCCTAAATTCATGTAGGTAGTTATTTTCGTATATGAGTGCACTTTTTTTTCTGTTTGCTGTTGTATTTGAATGCAAATTCACTTTTAGTACTTGCTTCCACCCCATTTCTTAATACATTTATCTTGAGAAAAAAAAAATATACTTGAAAAAAAAAAAGTTCTAAAACCTTTCTAAGCACTATTTTATCTTGTTATGATGTATATGGTGGGAAATACATGTATACGTAAAGTTTACAATTATATGGGATTGATGAAGAGGATTTCTTGGCTAATTCAAATAGACGGAATTCATTTACTTTCTCGAAGATGGTAATTCATATCAATGTTTCATTGTAGCCTTTTATTTACCATATTTAGTTTGATGGTAAACAAAATGAATATATGTAAATATAATAAAAATTACAAAGTTGTTATGCCTCTTTCTTTCATCTTTTGTTTATGTGTTGAGAAAGAGTGAAGCAGTTGACCTATTGTAAAATTAGTGTATTAGTGGTATCGTACTTTCAGTAGTGTTTTGCACCATTCTTTAATACTCGAGTGCTAGAGTATGTGATACGTAAGCAGAAAAGGAAAAAATACTGACCAAAATTAGAATCAATTCTGTTGTAATATATGATGTAAATGGGCAAGACACTTCAAATTGAAATGACATTTCTTCAAATGGGCAATGCACAGTGGGGATCCATGTAGTTTGCCCTTTTTACTAGAAAGATATTCACCCTGGCTGGGTATTGTACTTAATATATATAAACTTCTTTCATGGGCTTAACTGATAAAAATTAGTACATGTATTTATTCTGAAATAAGTAGAATGTTGCGATACAGTGGAACCTCGATAGAACAAACTTTAGAGATGGTGAAATTACCTCAAATTCATGTCGTGTCGAGGGTAGAAATTAATGGAATACAGAGAACAATTAGTGTTCTTTATAGCTTGGTTCCACTGTATATGGTCTTCACATATTTTTCCAATTATTATTACCTATTACAATTCTGGGACACACAAAAGAAAGAATGCATCACAATGTAGGTACAAATGATGAAAAGCACATGTGTGCTACATTTTTAATACTTGTGTATTTCATAACAAGGTTTTTTTTTTTCTTTCTCCGTTTTTATCTTTGAATGACAGAGTCAACTGTAAAAGCAGCGATAAAACATTTGTTGTGAGAGAGAGAGAGAGGAGAGAGAAGCTATGGTAGCTACAAGATGAAACGGCTTAAAGAAAATGATAATGCCTGTAGTAACAAAACATAAGGGGTGGTAAGGGGTGGGGGAGTTCTCTCATGGTAAATATCTGTGTATATTAAAACGCAAATATCATCCACAGTATTTTTCTTAAAAATGCCCAACAACGTAAGTAATACTATTTTCAGCTTGACACCCCTTTTTCTTTAGCTGCATGAGTTGGGTACAACACCTCTATGAAGATGGACATATTTGGTTTTGATAGCACCTACATAATGCCCATGTAATACATATTTCCACTTTTTGTTACAACTCGACTTTAAAAACACTTGGCAATGCACAGAAAACACAAAAATATAGCAAATGTCATGAGAAGTAGGCACGCCATATAAAACAAAGAAATATCAGGAAATCAGGAACCACGCTCTCTGGAACAAACTGCGCCCCCTCTGTATCTCAATTCAAATCTCTACTCAAAACTTATTTTTTCAAATTGTAAATTGCAGTTGTGCGTCGGTCAATGGAGTTGCACACCATATTTGTCTTTATTTAGTTGATTGCCACTGTTTTTCTTACCGTTTCTATGTTACTTTTGTATTTTTGCTTTTTCTTCTAATTTAATTCAACGGGTTATAGTCTTCTCTTAATCAGAACACTGTGCGCTTAGAAACATCAGTATTAAGCGCCTAATAAATGTTATGTATTATTATTATTATTATCTTAGCTCTACTTGGCTATTTTTGGACCAAAGTAATTTCCCTACATGATACCTAGGTCACACTAACGAGACCTACACCGGACCAACAATGGACTGACCTAACAATGATATTGCCTCAAATAGAGTACCGAAGCTGTGACATGATAAAAATCTATTTTTAGAATTTCTCAATTTTCGTAATGTTATTAACTTATAAACCAGAGCAAAATAACAAGCTCCTTTATTCAGATGGTCATATCTCAGCAAATACTTAACATATTCAATTGGCTTTCAACATTTAGGCATTATTTTTTATGCTCTTTCGGAAAATGAAAACAAAAAGTCAGGGTGGAGTTGGTTTGGAGTTGTGACTTGGGTTCAAAGAATTAAAAAAATATTCATCACTATGCCTATGGCAAGTTAGACATGACATCATAAAGCTCATTAAACACACATGTATGATGATTAGTACTGAATCACATGAAATGTAAATAAATGTAAACTTAAGGCTAGCGGCCAACATGGTACATAAAAAGTTTTGAGGCAAAAAAGTATAATTGATGATAGGGAGACGGGTACAATCAAACCTTCTTTACATGCACCTCCACACTGACAGCCTCAAAATAACGGCAGTTTTACTCCAACTTTCTCTTTGAAATATGTATAACTGTTGATCCTGGTTTCAAGCTCTTCTTAATGTAACATGTGTTCTTACAGCTTATACAGAATTATAGTATGATTTTACAACACATGAANCCCCCCCCCCCCACCCCACTTGTGAAAAGATGCTTCAAAATGCCCAGTTGGCATTAACTTCATCTTCATTTTGAGAAGGGGAAGCCCCTGATGTATTCATAGATCCAACTCTGTCCTCAGACTCGGACCTAACAGAAGCTTCGTCACCTTGTGGTGAGGAGGCCTCCGACACATTCCCTGATCCAACTACTTCTCCACTCTGGGTGGATGCATTTCCTGATGTGACCCTCTCTTCGGACTTAAACCTAGTAGAAGCTTCATCACCTTGTGGTGAAGAGGACTCCGACACATTCCTTGATCCAACCACTTCTCCACTCTGGGTGGATGCATTTCCTGACGTAACCCTCTCCTCAGACTTGGACCTACTAGGAGATACGGCAGCATCTTTGTCTTTATCATTACGCTCAGGAGATAAAGAAACTTTTTCTCCAGATTTGGGCCATACAGAAGATACATGTACATCATCAACTTCAACTTTTATGCGAGGCTTGGAGGCTCCTGAATCCCCAGATTTTGACCTATGTCTAGATCTGCTCCTAGACTGATCTCTTGATCGGGACCTAGATCTAGATCTATCTCTTGACTTGGACTTTTTCTTTGACTTCAACATTTTTTTAACTCGAGATCTTGACTTATCTCTCGACCCGGATTTGTCTTGGTCCTTACTCCTAGATCTTGAGCGAGACTTAGAATTTCCTTCCGATCTTGACCTTGATCTTTCCTGTGTTTCAGACTGTGATCTTCCTCTAGACCTGGATCTGCAACTAGATCTAGACCTATACCTTTCCCTTTTCCATTTCCTAGACTTTGACCCAGACCTTCCTCTTGACCTAGATCTTGTTCTAGATCTAGACCTTGTCCTGTGTCTAGATCTAGACCTACTCCTAGACTTACTTCTTGTTCTACTCCTACTCCTAGATCTAGACCTGGACCTCGTCCTGTGTCTCGATCTAGACCTACTCCTAGTCCTACTTCTTGTTCTACTCCTACTCCTAGATCTAGACCTGGACCTATGACGGTCCCTTCCTCTGTGTGAATGCTTTCCATCTTTCCAATCTTGATAATATTGCCTCTTCTTCATTGCGAATGTTCCATACGGTGACCGGTAGTTCCCAAACCGTTTTTGCTGGTTTCTGTTCTGATAGTAAGGTTGGTGAGCCATATTCCTATGGTATGCTGCCAGCTGCCTCTGGTAGATGGCCAAACTCCTATGGTACTCCTCAAGTCTTTGAAGAGCCTCTGGGGATATCATCTGTGCTTGGAAGGCATATGGCTGTTCTGGCGCTGTAGGACGGTGAGTTGAAGATGAGGCTGTAACAATGCTAGACTTGAGCCGTGTTTTAGTCAGCTGCTTCCTGAGTTTTTCACGTTTTTCCTCCTGAACTTTCTCTTCTTTGGTCTGTTTTCATACAAATTAAGTAAATGAGAGAATTAATACCCTGACCATATTCTGTCACTATTATGTATCTATTTACATCAGTGATCTGAAATCAGACATTCTAAGGTCCACAAGCTTCACATTTATTATCTATAATTCATTTCATTTGACATCCATCCAATAACGCTAGCTGATAATACAGAAAAATAAATATCAAATGTCAGTTACTTGTTCTACATGGCAGAATTGTAACTCACTTATTTTTCATGAGTCCAGGAACACCATATACAAGAGAACATCTTTCATATCTACATCATGAGAGAAATGACATGCACACAAGTTTGCTGACTATAATTCTGACCTTAAGAGCGTTGATTAGCTTAGATCGAAGTTTCTTCTCCTTGTGTCTGAGTTGCCTCTCCTTCCTGGCTTCAGCTCTTTTCCTCTTTCGCTCCTCTGCTTCTTTTTGCTCTTTCTCCTTCTGGAGCTGCTCCTGCCGGGCCTTCTCAAGTTCATAGAGTTTTTGTGCTACCTCCTCTTGCTGCCTGAGAGCCTAAATATAAACAGATCATCTGTTAGTATTGATTGCCCTGTCACAATAGAGACATAGGCCCGAATTCACAAAGGAGGTTTGGATTTAACCTATGGTTTAAACCCTCATTTACATAACCCATGGTTTAAAATAAGCAGAAAATAAGGGCAGCACAGTCAAGAGGTCCAATATTGCGCCCAAGGCAAGGTATGTAAATGAAGGTTTAAACCTTGAGGGGTTCGATGCTGCTCAAGAATTCACATGATAAGGGATGTTACAGACCATTGAAAGTATAATTCATTTCTATGAATGACATGTCTGACATAAAGACTTCAGAAGATAAGCCATGGGAAATAAGTTGATCAAATGAATGGTCCTCCTGAAGCAACCTACATGCTCTCTGATATCTGGTTAGGCACGCGATTACACACAAAATCCCATTGACCTTTCAAATCAGGCAATAATATTTGTTTATTGGTTTACTGTATAATATTATTGACCGGCAAATTACACACAAAATCCCATTGACTTTTCTGAGTGGTCAATAATATTTGTTTTCGCCTGTAGTTTTGTTGGCTTATCCATTAAACCCTGAGGGCAATAACATTTTTAATTGCCCTGCTGAGATGTCTGATACGGTTAATAATGCATATTATCAGTTCATCCCCCTCCCTCCCAATACAGTGTTCCAGAAGACATGAAGGATCACCATACCTGGACTTTCTCTAGGAGCACCTTGAGGAGACGGATGGATTCCAGCTTCCTCTGAGCTAGGATCAGCTTCCTCTCCTCCATCATGATCTTTCTCTGGAGTCTCCTCTCCTCTCTTCTCTGTCTCCTTCTCTCCTCTCGTTCTGTCTGTCGGGTCTTCTTCAGTGCTGTTTTCATCTGCTTTTGTAGTTGCTTCAGTTTTATCGCTTCTTCCTTCTTCTTTCTAAATTTACAAGATAAGTTACAACAAGATAAATCACTTATCCGATGAAGTGAATTTGGGATTTTTTCCTACTGCAGGAAGTACTGAGAATTTGACATGATTTGTGTGTTCTACAAGACCAATGAAATAAACAAAATAGAAAAAAAAAATAACATCAATACCAATCAAATGCTCACAGAAATCTCCTTGGAACATACTGCATGTGGATTGTTGATGATAAATAATTGATCATTTATCAGTTATTGACCCCATTAGCCTATTTACCCCATGTCTTTTTTAGGAAAGAGGTGATCATCCTACCTTTCTTCCTCCTTCTTTTTCTCTTCCTCTTCTTTCTCCAACCTTTTCTGCTCTTCCCTCTTTCTGATCAGTTCTATCCACTTTGTCTGCTCCTTCTCTCTCTTCTTTATTACTTTTGCACTAAGATGTCTCGTCTTGTCAAAGTCAACCTGAAAATATAAAAAATTTGGATCTGGATTACATTAACATAGATTTTAAAGTAGGCATAACATTTTTGTTTTTAGTACCGATGACAAATGTGCTTCTCCCAAAACATTGAGAGCTCAGACTACAAACAAAGAATTTGCTAAAAAGATTTGCTAAAAAATGAAATGTTGCAAATTAAGCAGAGATAAACAAATTGAGATAGATGTCTAATGAGCTGGCTGATCACGAAAACTATGGTCCTTTATAATACATTTTTTTTTCTTTTTCATTGAGTGTGCTTGCCAGTAAGTATCTCTTAGTTTGTTTTGATAGCTTTGGAAAGTGTATTATGGAATGAATGAAATAAGTTGTTAATTAATCTTTATCAACGTTCTGCACCAAACCTACAAAAGTTGTCAGCAAAGTGGCCTACCTTGATTTCAGCTGTGTAGGCATTGCCATCATGCCCATTTCTCATGATCTTCATGCCTTTCAAAGTGTCCATGGCTTTCACAAAGCCAATGTATTCCATAAATTGCACATAGACATCAAACGTAAGATTGCTCCCCAGACTGGAGATCTTGCCAAAGTTCCCTCCCGTCACCTGGCTCTCATGTCGGTATGGATCTAACATAGGAATGTCAATGTTCCTGATGACGCCAATTGTACCGAACACATTCCGCACCACGATCTCACTAGGTTTGTCTGGTTCGACATCAATGGCAAACCATCGCACTGGAAGATTCTCCACGTGAATGGTATCCGGTCTTTCTCCTGGATTGTTCTCGTTCATGTGCTTTGTATCACGAAAGAAGGCATCCCAATCGTGGCGATTCGGGAAAGGGATCTTTGCCTCTGCAGCTCGCACTTTCAAGACCTCCGTGAACCCACTTAGCTTGATATTTTTGGTATCGAGTCTCGTGATCATGACTTTGATGATGGAGCGGGCCTCCAGTTCAGCCTCAAAGCGCAGGAAATCCAAGGAGCTTTTGGTGACTCGCAGGACAAGAAAAGAGTCAGGTTTAGCCATCTTCTTCAGTTTCTCCATCACTTCCCAATTGCTGATTGATTTCCCTGCAAAGTCAACGGTAATGAAACTATCAATACAATTACACAATGAGAACAAAGTATTTTGGTAGTGATGCAAAGGTGGGAGGTAAAATGTGACTCATACATTCCATCCATTATTTCATTTACATAGTATTTAACCCTGCAACAGTACATCCCAAGAAAGTTCAACAACCAAAGAGGATATTGTTTACCTCTTGTGCGCACTCCTTTTTATGCAAGGCTGATTTCCTAAGAAATGACCATCAATTACGATACATCCCTAATCCTCTCCAGTCCTGACTTCAACAAATCATAGTACTATGAAATAGGATGAATCACTAGGTCCTAGCAGATACATACCTCCAAGTCTAGTAGTATATATAGTTGAGCTATGAAAGGGAATCCCTTGTATGAAGTTTGTCAATGTTGTAGGGAATTTCAATAACAGTAGTTAAGAAATATCAATTACAATTAAACAATACAATATATTGTATTGAATGCTAAACTTGTATTGATCCAAATACCATGGGGACCTATGGATCATTGTTTTACCAGAGGGTCTATATAATTGAGGAGTGGTGTTAAGTCAAAGAGAGAGAGAGAGAAAGAGAGAGAAGGGGAGAAGGGGAGAGAAAGAGAAAGAAATGGTAAAAAGAAAAAAAAATGCCTGACTAACCTGGAGTCTTCATTTGAGGTAAAGTCACAGAAATATTGATCTTGGCTATCGGCTTAAGATACAGGAACTTGTTCTCGTATAACTCTATGGCCTCTGTTGAGTTGCTACAGAGCTGACAACCAACAGTTGCCATGGTGATCTGTGAATGTCCACACTCTGGGCAAAAGTAATCTCACACTCCTCCACAGCCAGTTCAGAATTTAGGAATCTTTTTTTCAGTAGAAAGTTTGTTGAACATGTCTGTTAAAATAAAAGTTTACAGATTAGAAGATGTTTTGTCTTTAATTCCATGCCATTATTTTGCCTTTGATTGACTTAATCAATCAACAAACTCTGGAACTCAACATGGACTCAATATCAATTGGCCTTTCTTCACTTGTCAGTAGGTGCGCTTGTCCGCGAAAAAGGATCATCCACATAAATGAGGATGTCCTCGTTAACGCAGACAAATTGTATCATAAAAAATAAGGATCGTCTGCATTTTTGCCGACTTTTTTTTTCGGCGCTCTCAGAGATCGGCAATTCGTGACATTTTCACTTTTTGACGCGCTAGAATAGAACACACGTATAGGTATGGCGTTTTTTTAACCAAGCGCGCGTCCTACGTGAGAGCCGTTTTCAGACCCTCGAAATGCGTAATGTCACGCCTAATGCGTGACACTTGGTAGCTCTGCGCTCTGTGGTTTTGGGAAACTGAACCCTGTGCTGGCGATGCTAAAATACCCCCAGTTTACCGTCTCCCTTCATGGTTGTCCTTCTTCCCGAGGATTTATCGCTCATAATGTGAAAGTCTCTGTACAAAGTCAATGAAAAATGTAACAAGAAAATCAATGCAAAATCTGTTTCTCGCATCGCCAACATGCGGATCGGAAAAATGAAATGTCTTCAAAGATGCCGTTTACGAAGACTATCCTTGTTTAAACGGACAAACCTTATTCACGGACCAGCGCTATACAGTCCTACTGCTTGTGGAGTACTGTTTTAATGAAACTAAAGATTAAAGGTAATACAAAGTTTTGGTAAGGGGTCATGAATTTGGTTCAAATGAACATATTGGAAGCATATGCGATCCTACAATATGCAGTGATCGCTGTCGCGGTTGAAATCGAGTCTAAAGTTATGAAATTATTAATAACAACCTCTTTATGTTGTATAGCGCCCGGCAGGTCAAGATATCAATTAAGCTATAAAACAATGTTTCTTGACTAATTTTGATCGATAAGCTATTCCCGTTTGGTAGGTATATATCACAACTACATATTCTGAAATTTTCAGGGTCGCAGCTACCATTGTACGGCCGTATGTGCTATTTGAAATGTATCAAAATTTATCGGGAGTACCGATAAATTTTTATTTTCATTTTTTCTCGAAAGCAGAAGTGTTTTAGGGGCTAATTTGTTTAGTGCTTATTATACACCCACAGGGGCATCCAAGGATATCAAAAATGTAAAGAATCATTATCCACCAATTTTTCAAAATTTCCCAAAACTTTGTATTACCTTTAATGAACACAAACTTGCATCATATTTCAATCTAATATTCATCGAATAAAAAGAAGAAGAAAAAAAGGTCGCTTTCATTCACTGTCAATGGATGACGTTTGGGGGCTCAATCGAGCCAATAAACAGCCCCCCCCAGGAAAAAAAAAAAAAAATGGTAAAAAATGAGTGGTAGATCTAGAGTCCAACATGAATTTTTCCTTTTTTAAACAAAAAACTAAGCAGGCCCCCCTAGCCCCCCCCCCTGAATTTTTTTTAGCGTTACTTCCCCCTTCCCCTGTTTCACCGCTAAATATTTTCTCACGAATTGGGCCCCCTCCTGTCCGTTTCCTCACAAATTGGGCCCTCTACTCTACTCTCTAGCTCTTGCGGCCGGCTCATCCGCCCCTGCCAGACCCTCCGAACCCGTACCCGTTGAGCACAAAAAGACATTTTTCATGCAATCTCCCTCGATTTACCTTGATTTACCTTGATGTTGGGCTTCAAGTATAAATACTTATATGCCCCTCTGCAGCAGGATTAATAACTGTATGTACTGGGGATTGCGCCTACGTCGGAGCTTCGGACAATGCAATAACAAGGAAACATTTCTTTAGGGTTGTACATGTCGTATTTAGCTCTCCATGCTCTCTCGAGCCCAAACAGTTCCCCAAAATTGACACCCCTGAGGCCGATACAGAAAATACAAGGCAATCGTCTGTCTGCATAAGTTTATCAAGATAGATCTTGGTTGTAGACCCATTTAGGATTGGAAATCAAAATCAATTTTCTTTTTCCCAAATGGTTTTGATAACTCTAGATCTAGATCTAGAACACTACGGTCTACTGGGGAAAACGAGTACGATGAAACAGGTCACTCAAAGATTTTTTACTTCTTTGACTTTGAGGCACTTGACTTAGAGCAGGAAGATCGAAGAGTTAATCTAGACCCAGCGACTAAATAGAGTCTAGATCTAGATCTAAATAGATTTCAGTGAATCATGCATTTCATCATCATCAAAGTCACATTTTAACATTGTTAAACGATGCCTTAGAGCAACATAGAATACGAAACGTATGAATTAGTCTATGATGAATCTAAAGAATGAAGGTGTGGGAGATAAAGTTCTGACCTTACTAGTTCTGATTCTGTAAAGAGAGTGCAGTCTAGTAGTCGGCAATTAACTAATTCATATCATAGGAAGCTGCCATGTTAGTCTCTTTCACAACTAGATAATCTCAGATTATTTTGGTTATCATAATCATTTTGAAAGTTTTACAAAAGTATTTGATTCTTAAAATAAACAAAGATATCTATATTTTTAAATTTTTGTTTATGATAAACATCTCAAAAATAAATAACCAGTCTAATCATTCGTTGCCGGTTTGAGCGCACATGTGTACGTGGGGTCCGGGTAGGCAGGCGCGGCAGAACCAACACAAATTTAAGCTTATGGGTCTGAGGCGCGCTATTGCAACTCAATTTCCACATTCACGGGGTATTTCACCGTAACACTGCACTGCACTGCTATATTATTTTGAAGATTAAGAATGGACAGCCTAGTTGAAAAGTTGACATCTCGAGCCTCTCAACAGGTAAGAATCCTCTTATTATTCACACTTCTTCAAAAAAGATAACTTTTTTTCTTGCTGGGGATCCGGGGATACCGTGATCGACAAGGCCACCGGCCAGTCATTAACTCCGGGAAGCTCCAACACCGGCGCCGCAGCAGGCGTCGGAGCTTCGGGTCTACTGTCGTACGGGCTACAAATAAAAATTTTCTGGCGACATTATTGTTAAATCTGCAAAAGGAGTACTTACAATTCTTACATCATAGGGTGCACGACTCCTCAAAGCAGATTAATGATCACTTGAATTCATAATTTGAAGAAGTCTTCGATGGGAAAAAAAGGTTTATTCAGGGCCCTACGGCTACGCCGCTCTTCCATGTTGCAGCTGCAGCGTCGATTCAAACTGGCGAGGAGTTAAAGGAAAATTAGTATGAATTCCATATTTTAATCATGTTGGTCCGTTATCATGTTTCTTTTGGGAATATTATTTGTATAAGGCCTCTATAACTCGATTGCGAGTTTCCCGTCACATTTTTTTCAGCTCACAGTGAGGCAACTATTTCATTATTCATTATTCATTATTTGCAAGATTCCGTTATGTTAACCTATTAACGAACCCTTAATTCACTTTTGTTGGTTCAACTTGTGTATTTCCTGTTTGTTTACTAACTTCAT
>BEXV01000535.1:197279-207825 GCA_003118195.1 Hemicentrotus pulcherrimus | reverse complement strand
AGAAGAGTCACTACCTTTGCACGTTAAGAACCCACTGCACTATTCGAATAAGAGTAGGGGGAAACCCCGGTGTAGTGGTCCACCTGCACACACCCCCAGTATAGTACGATAATAATCTGTAAAGAGGTCTGTACTCAAAAGGAAGAAGAAGAAAGATGTACAAAACCTTGTATCTCAATTTTTTTGAGATTTTGATTTTTTTGCATAATTTTGTAGCCAATGGCCTACGACACCAGCACCAGCTGATAAATCCGTGGAACGCCTCCCATCTCGGTTTTTCACAAATTCAAACAAACACTCTCAAACTAAACCTCGTAACTTTAATCCCCTTTGAAGCTGCACTGACAAAACCTCGTAACATGAGATACGTAATTCCTTTTCCTCGTAACTCACACACGGCCTAACAGTACCGAAGTTAGTGTATTAAAATCCTCATAACTTATTCAACCAAAACCTCGTAACTCATTCAGAGTTGGAAGTAAGAACTCATATCTCAATTTGAATAAGAACTAAAATCTCGTATCTCAATGTAGATAAAAGCAAAAACCTTGTAACTCACTTTCAAATATAAAAACAATTATTTTACTGTATTTCAACAATGACATTAAAAATTGTATAAATATTCCAGTTTTAAAAAGAAAGGATGTTGTTTTTTCATTATTTTTTTTGTTTTTTTATTTTTTTTTTTTTTTTCTCCTGAAAATTCATGATTTTTGAGATACTAGGTTTTGTCACCCCACCGACGATATAGGACTACACACACGTGCACGACACATGCATTTGTATCTCTCAACAGTATATAGATATACTAATTTATCAATTAATAAGTAGGTGGTTTCCCTTCACAGGAAAAAAATTTATTGTTGTGTAATATTCAAAACATATTCTTTCACATGATTGGTAATAAGAGCTTCATTTTTTTAAATTGGGGTGTGTCCAATACTGGTCTTTACCTTTAATATTTCCCTAGTTAGCTCTGCTCTGTTTTGCAGCAAGAGACTTAACCCTTTGGCTACAATCATTCCACAATCTGTGGTTCGGCTCAATAACTTTTTGTTTAGAGCCCTCAAAACATGCCAGATAGAAAGGGCAAACATTTCTGTATATACAGTGTACGGCATCATTTTTTTTTTCATGACTATATTGTGTTTGATGCCAGGAACTTCAAAAAAGGAAAATAAGCTTTATAATCCTTAATTTTGCAACACGTTGAGAGATTCAAACCATTTGTTTTACGATCAAAATTTGCCTTTAAAACTTTTTGACAACATTCACAACATTCACACCAATGTTTTTTGCTAATTTAAAGAACAATATACAAATAACTTAACCCTAAAAATAAATCCAGTCCTGAAAGGGCTAATGTGGTTAAAAGTAAAGACCAGTTTTGAAAACGCCCCCCTCTAAAGAAATGAAATGGAAGCTTTTATTACCATCATGTGAAAGAATATGTTTTGACTATAAATACATGATGATAAAAAATTTGCTGGGAAACCGCCTACTAATTGATATATTTGGTAAATTAGTTTATAGCGTGTGCGTAGTTGTACATCTTTCTGTGTACAGTGCTTGTAACTTTACTGGGCCAAATTTCTTCCAGAATCGCATGACCAGAACTGGTCTTTATTTTTAATTTATTGAATTGAATTCATACACAGGTACATGTATCATCCACTTAGAAATGGGGTTTTCACTAACTATATACATACCGATTACCTAGGCTTACACTACATAGGGCGCTTTTATTGGGCTTGCCACTAGATATGTACATATCGTACCCCACTATAGGATCGTGATTTGCGGGATGTCGCGTTTATCAACTCTTCACAAGTCACAATAAAGGCCTTGTCTCTTCGCAGCTGCTCAGCGTTATTTCTCTGAAACGGAAACTAGCCTGGGAATTCCTATTTGTATGTGAGGTTCAAAACAGCTTTGCATTTATCGATCTCTCAGAAATGTGATTCTGGCTGTATGTCACATTCAAAACAGACCTTTTTGCATCTTTAGATATGCCCATATCTAAAGGCTTTGCGTCTATCACCTTCTAAAGTTGTCTGAAAGACGTTTGAGAAACCTGATTCTAGCCAAAAATTTGGTTGATAAACGCAACCTTAGTTCGGCAACAGACCAAATGAAAAGATGCATTACTATAATTGGCGAAATATTTTGTCAAGTTGTAGTCAATTTGGCATGTGACTTGGGAATAAGATTCGACCACAAAAATGAATTAACAAACAGCAATCATAACAAAAGGTTATATTATTTGCTGAATTGTAATAATATAGCAGAATATTAACATGTTTGGTAAATAATCTGCTGAAAATTGGATGAACTTGAGGGAGATCAGATATGAATGATATATATAAATGAGATGGAGTTGACTCAGTGCATTTGGGCTCCAGAGGAAGGGAACTGATGGTGTGAAGAAGAGTGCATTACTTGAACAGTGTTCTCAACCCTTTCCCTCTCAAAGTGATGAGAATCTCCTCCCCCCCCCCCCCCCCCCCCTCTCTCTCTCTCTCTCTCTCTTTCTCTCTTTATCTCTCGTTCTATGCATTCCCGATCTCCGGCCATTCCACTCCAAGATGAATTAACAGTGATACAATGGGGGCGACGTGGCACGCCACAATCGATGCACTTCCACGTAGCGGCCGATAGAAGATGAAAAGTACAAGAGCCGTTGAGGGTCGACGGATGCATATGAGGAGAAGGGGATGCGTTTATTGTGGAGACAGAGAAGGGTGGAGGACAAAGAGAGAGAAGGATGGAAGAGATAGACAGAGGAGGATGGAGGAGAAAGAGAGAGAGAGAAAGATGGAGGAGAAAGAGAGAGAGAGAGAAGGGTGGAGGAGAAAGAGATAGAGAAAAGGATGGAAGAGAAAGAGAGAGAAAGAAAGATGGAGGAGAAAGAGAGAGAGAGAAGGATAGAGGAGAAAGAGAGAGAGAGAGAGAGAAGGATGGAGGAGAAAAGAGAGAGAGAGAAGGATGGAGGAGAAAGAGATAGAGAGAAGGATGGAGGAGAAAGAGAGAGAGTGAGAGAAGTATGGAGGAGAAAGAGAGAGAGGAGGATGGAGGGGAAAGAGAGATAAGGATGGAGGAGAAAGAGATAGAGAGAAGGATGGAAGAGAAAGATGGAGGAGAAAGAAAGAGAGAGAAGGATGGAGGAGGAAGAGAGAGAGTGAGAGAAGTATGGAGGAGAAAGAGAGAGAGGAGGATGGAGGGGAAAGAGAGAGAAGGATGGAGGAGAAAGAGATAGAGAGAAGGATGGAAGAGAAAGATGGAGGAGAAAGAAAGAGAGAGAAGGATGGAGGAGGAAGAGAGAGAGTGAGAGAAGTATGGAGGAGAAAGAGAGAGAGGAGGATGGAGGGGAAAGAGAGAGAAGGATGGAGGAGAAAGAGATAGAGAGAAGGATGGAAGAGAAAGATGGAGGAGAAAGAAAGAGAGAGAAGGATGGAGGAGGAAGAGAGAGAGTGAGAGAAGTATGGAGGAGAAAGAGAGAGAGGAGGATGGAGGGGAAAGAGAGAGAAGGATGGAGGAGAAAGAGATAGAGAGAAGGATGGAAGAGAAAGATGGAGGAGAAAGAAAGAGAGAGAAGGATGGAGGAGGAAGAGAGAGAGTGAGAGAAGTATGGAGGAGAAAGAGAGAGAGGAGGATGGAGGGGAAAGAGAGAGAAGGATGGAGGAGAAAGAGATAGAGAGAAGGATGGAAGAGAAAGATGGAGGAGAAAGAAAGAGAGAGAAGGATGGAGGAGGAAGAGAGAGAGTGAGAGAAGTATGGAGGAGAAAGAGAGAGAGGAGGATGGAGGGGAAAGAGAGAGAAGGATGGAGGAGAAAGAGATAGAGAGAAGGATGGAAGAGAAAGATGGAGGAGAAAGAGAGAGAGAGAAGGATGGAGGAGAAAGAGAGAGAGAAGGATGGAGGAGAAAGAGAAAGAAGGATGGAGGAGAAAGAAGGAGAAAAAACAAGAAAGAAGGAGAAGAAACGAGAAAGAGAGATTAAACGATGCTGTCGCCCTCGTCATACAGGGTACGCAGGTTATGCTGCCTTGCATGGCATAATAAATTGGGCACACACACAATAGAGAACCACTGCCTTTCTCCATCCTTCTTTCTGTATTAGGGACATATTGATAGGATCTTAGCTCCTCCTCTCTGTAATGCCTCTCTCTCTTAAAGATACTACACTGTATGTCCCTTTTGCAGCCAACATCAAATTCTCTAGAACTTTGCAGGAATTATAAATATATCATATCTGTGAAATTTAAACGTTAGCAGTGTCCTAATATTCAAATTATGCAAGGAAACCTTTTTACTTTCTAGACTTCACTGTCAGACACAATTTAGTGACTGACACTGGCTTTTTTTTTTCTTTTTTGGTAATAACATACATGTACATAAAATGAGCTGTAAAGGGTACATGAGCATTTGTCTATATCAATAACCCACTTCTTGTGATGGCCAAATTTAAACTGATTGAATATTTGCGCAGCATAAAACGTACAACCATTTGGTACTATGGTCTGTAAATCAGACTATTATTTAGTGGCTCTAAAGCTCTTAAGTCAATTCGACAACTAATACAGTAGTTGTTATTTTCCCACTTAAAGACATTTTTAAGCCCCCATTTTTGTAGGGAAGTTCTCAATTAGTATCATCTTTCAAATGCTGTTGGAACTTGAGCTTTTCATTTTTTTTGACCTGCAAATGGGACATATTACCTTTAAAGGGATAGGCTCTTCTTTTCTGTTTATTATTTAAGTAGGTATAGATTTGAAAGGGATATGTTTTCTTAGGAGAGCCAGAAGGGTATTCTAAGTTTATTTACACTCATAAAAAGATATCAATAAAACATAAATAATATTCATCTGTACTATAGATATTCAGTTCAATGAAAGTAATGAATACATTGTAGATATACATGTATGTTCAAAAATGAGAAAATGGAACAAAAAAATCAATTATTAAAGACCGTCAATACTACTGGGCCAGAAGGGATTAGATCACATAGCAAGGTCACTGACAGGTGGCTATCTCATTAATTCAGCTCTCAACTAACAAAAGAAAAAGAGGATCACGGGGACCAACAGGCATCGATTTGGGAAGCTTTCTATATAGAGGGAGCAAGTAGCGACATGTACAAGTAGGACAGTGGGGCTTTAAATTAGGTGTGGAAGAGGCTGCAGAAGCCATATATGTTTCAAACATGTACTGATAAACTCATGATGTTGTTAAATGATATGCTTTTATGGTTAGTTCCACGATAAAATGTATTTGATATTTTCAAATCTAGTACCCTACAGATAATAAATGACGTGTTTATTTTTGACCAAAAGAGTACATGTACATGCACTCTTAGTGCCATTCAAAATGGCAAGTTGAAGTGTTTTTGACATATTGGGTAAAATGTAAAAAGATATGGCAATACCGGATGGGACATCTCTGTGAGCCAACATGGTTTTATTTATTTATCCTGGTACATGTAGAAACAATTCAAAACCTGAGATCTACTTCATATAAATGCAACATGAATTAAAGATATATGAATACAACAGAAGAACTATATTTTGGCTGCTTTCAGATTAACTTGTGTAATGTTTTATTGTGCCTTCATTTGATTATCACAAACTTAATTCTTGAAGCCAATTCATAAGGGTTGTGCTGAGTGTCTGAATATTTATTAGCTTGAAGCAGAAAGAATCTATTATATTGATTTCAATAACACTTTTCTATAAATGGGGTTCAGCACATTGAGCAATTGATGATTACTTATGTTATAGTGATGCGGTTTGTGTGATAATAAAACAATTAATTAACATCACAAAATCGTTTTTAACGATCACAAATTTCTCTCCATGTAATAAAGTCGACTATATGTTTGTATAAAGTCTGTGAACTGCAATGCACATCACATTCAGATCTTATTGCAAATATTTTGTATATGAATAGTGGAAATTCTCTACGCTCTTTATTCCCTGTCAGTCGAGCTCATTATACATGTATGCTGAAGGGCGCGACCCGATCCTGCACTTTTGTTCGTCTGGGTTGCCGTCCGTCCAGTGCATCCCGTGGTTGCTTTGTGGTCTGTCCGATACCGCTTCTCAAGCGCTTCATCCCCGGCGTCAAATAAAGGGCTAAGATACGTGATTATCATGCGTATACATTCAGCTGCAGTCCCTCCCGCCATCGTCTGATTGTGGGAGTGTTGTTTGGGGGGATGCAGGGAGATGGGATGTGGAGATTTATGTAGATGGAGGGAGGGGGCGTGAGGGATGTGGTTGAAGCTGAAGAATGGTAGGAGAGGGAGAGAGAGAGAGAGAGAGAAAGAGAGATGGAGAGAAAAAGAGAAAGAGAGATGGAGAGAAAAAGAGAAAGAGAAAGAGAGAGAGAGAGAGAGATGGATGAAGAGCAGCAGAGATATTAAGATAGAGAGAGATTAATGGAGAGATAGGGAAAGTGAGAGAGAAAAGAAAGAGAAAGAGAGATAAAGAGATGGATAGAGAGCAACAAAGATATCGAAAGAGAGAGAGAGAGTGAGCGAGAGAGAGTGAGAGAGAGAAAGAGAGATGGATAGAAAGCAACCGATATATTGAGAGAGAGAGAGAGAGAGAGAGAGAGAGAGAGAGAGAAAAGAGTGTGTGGGTGTGTCACATGAGAAAGAAAGATGAGAGAAATGGGAACAAAACATTAACAATCTCCTGAATACAAATAAACAAAGGCCCTTTTTATAATATACCAATCTCTGAAATGGACTAGGTATTATTGAGATTGATTGTCCCCCATTCCACATGAGTTACTAGGATCATTATCAAAACATCTTCTGTTCCATCCTTCACCAGTAAGTGCTCCTCAATATTTGATAAAGCATATCTTTTTCCCCTCTGAAACAGATCTGTGTTTCAGAAAATCGATGTCCAATTGTGCTCTGCCTTGAGTTGCAATTAATATTCCAATCATTTGTGGAGAGATTTGCAAACAATATTGAAGCAATAAAAATGGGCAGTAAAATTGCAAAGCGATTATTGTTGACATGAAGGATGATTAATACGAGTTTACACAGCTTTGTAAATTAGCAGAGTTATCTGAGCTAATATTGCTTTGTGTTTCTTCAGAATAATGGGAGAAATTTAATATCCATTTGACAGACAAATGAGATACAGCCCCTTGATTCATACCATTTTGTCATCATCTTTATCCAACATTTTGTTTCTCATTTTGAATCAATGCTCTGTCTTTTTAGAGGTATACTCTAATTCTAAAGAGCACAATTAGTAAGCCAATGTTGTTCTTGATAATTGGTTGTTATTTTTTCATTATTATTAGTTAATAGTTGGAAGTGGAGGGTGTGGTTTTGTTTGATTTTCATACTCTGTGATGATTATGATAATCAAAGTGCTTTGTAATACATGTCGATTTTATTGGTGCTTTGCATCATAATTGTTATTACCATAGTTATTGGATGGATTTTATTGCTATTCCGCACCTACTCTGTTATAGTGTACATGCTCCGCTCCCTGGAGCATATTCCAAACAGGTGGCATTTTACAAGCGCACATTAACAGTCGCATCCTACCGGGTACCCAGCCCCTGTGTAACCTTGGTGAAGAGAAGCAATATAGATGAAATACCTTGCTTAAGGACGTAAGTGCCATGTCAGGGACATGAACCCATGACCACAGATCTAGTCAAGTGTTTAAACCACGTGACTTTGGTTGCGTTTATCTAGCAAATTTTTGGCTAGAATCAGGTTTCTCAAACGTCTTTCAGGCAAATTTAGAAGTAGATAAACGCAAAGCCTTTTTCAAACGTCTTTAGATATATGGGCATATCTAAAGACGCAAAAAGGTGCGTTTTGAATGTGACATACAGCCAGAATCATGTTTCTGAGAGCTCGATAAACGCAAAGCTGTTTTGAACCCCACGTACAAATCGGACCTCCCACGGTTAATTTCCGGTTCGGAGGCTAGTGTGCGCCATGTGCTGTGTACAAGCATGTGTGTCTAGTTGACCTCCGAGAAACTGTCTGCTTCCCGGGTCAAACGGTGCTGAGCAGCTGCAAAGAGACAAGGCCTTTATTGTGAATCGTGAAGAGTCGATAAACGCGACATCCCCTGAATCACGATCGTATAGTGGGGTTTGATAGGGGTTTGATATGTACATATCTAGTGGCAAGCCTAGGTAAACGCGCCCTTTGACACCTAAGTGATATTAGCATATTTAGTCAAATCATATTCATGTGCCGGGATGGAACCCACAACCTTTGCATCTCAAGTCAAGTGTTTAAACCACTTGGCTGCAACGCATTTGTTAGCACAATTAAATGTAGTCCACTCACATTCATGACTAAGTTATTAAAAACGTTGTATTCTCACATCACCAGAATTTGAGACTACGTTTCAAAAAGTACGTACCGGTACATGTACTACTGTACATCATATTACATGTATGTATTTATCCACTGAAATATTCAGGTGTTGGGTATATTGTCCTTGACCTTGATACAACAAAATCTCCACCAAATCTGTCCAAAATAATTTAAAGACTCTATTAGTCACTTGACACTTGAATTAAGTTCTCATTAGGTTCCTTAAAATTCACTTCTAACAACTATAAGTACAAAAACGAGGCATTAAAATTAATCGTCTCCTAATGTAGAATCCCTTATCATCATGAATAGCTCCATCTACAGACCAAAAGAGGGCATTGACATGTGTGAGTTCATTAGTATTGGATGAGTATGAGCGGTGAACCGTGAATGGACCTTAAACTGAACGAGGGTCTGTAAACCTAGGAATACATTTCGTGAAGAGAGAAAAGGAGTAGTTACAGATGGAAAGGTAAAAATAACTCTGATTTAAATGAAAAAAAAACTTGCAAATGAAAATATTATTTTGGGAGAAAATCTTAAAAGTTTTTTTAATGTTGTGCATTCCAACACCTTTCAATTTCATTGGTATATTCATCAAATCAGTTTTAAGCATTAAATCTATATAATTCTGCTATTAATTGATACGAAAGTTCTGTGCTTTTTATAGATGATTTCTCTTCAGAATGTGAGGTGTGTGTGTCTGTTATTGTGTTTTTACAGACGTGTGTCAATCAGACACGATTATTTACATCTGGGGACCGACCTTTAAACGTCACCATCCGAAAGACACGACTCAGTTTCAAATCTGCGTCCTCGGTTGAATCAGTTTGTAACTTCCACTGTTAACTGGATTACAGGTGCATGCCATCACAACGCCTAGCTGTGGTGTCTTTGTTACATTTTATATCAAAATCAGTATCCAGAACATATTGTACATGGCCATGTCAACATGTTAAATCATAATCTAAGGAGGTATTTTAATGAGTTCATGTAGAAAGAATGATATCCCTGCAAAGAGACTGGAATTAAGATTAATTAAGTACAAAACTATTAGTGTGAAATTTGAAATTTGGGGGAAAAAGGAAAGGAAAAGAGAGAACAGTGAGGTAGAACAGGAACGTTTATTTTGTCCAAGAATACCAGAAGAAGATTTACAGGCAGGGGGATGAGCAGTATACCCAGATGAAATTGAAAATTGAAATTGATAATCAACAAGAAATAGGGTTGAAATTTAAAAACAATCATTTCATCCCAGCTAGAGGATAAAAGACAAACAATAACAGGATATATGGGGCAGGTATCTAGGGGCGTTACCTCCAAAGCCAAGTGGGTATTTTATTCCGGTATATTCTCCACACCAAATAGCAGCCTGAAGAACGGTATTTGCACTTTGGAACAGGTGTAGCGGACCTCCACGATCCCACCAGTCAACTTTGTGAGCTGGATGGGTAGGAGCAAGAGTGCTTCTCAGGTTATTCAATCAATGCTCGGTCAATACCAAATGGAGGGGTCGCCATGGTTACTGCCACTATGGCATGTAAATAATATTTAAACTGGCCCTCATCTTAAATGGCCTGGCAAGGTGGAAGGGGAATTGCCCTTTTGCGATGAGATGAGAGAGGCTGTTTTCATTCCAGCCTTGTGAAAAGTGATTTCTAGTTGGGGGTTTAGGGGTGGGGCGGGTGGTGAAGTATGCTCATTGAAGATAGCAGATAAGTTTGTAATTCAATTTTGAAACTTATTTTGTAATCCCTGAATATTTATCCTTAACTTACATCTTTGGAAGTTTTCTCACTATTTGGTATACTTGCTGCAAGTTCAGTATAATTTTTGTTTAATGTTGATGCAAACAACTGTATAAGTGATTTAATCAGCTGTTACTTTCTGAAAAAGTTTGACCTTTAAAGATGAACTTAATGTTTTTGTACAGTATTTTTAAGAAGATTTGTGGACTCCCATTGGGTCAATCAGCTGTCTATCATGGAATTCTTTCTTTATATTTGTCCATAATTATATGGATCTTAAAATGAACCTGTGAGTTGTAATTACATTTTAATTACTGTGTGCGTGTGAGCACATCTTTGGCCCAGAGGCTAGTGATGGAGTTTGGGAAGATGATGATTGTACAGAGGAGGGGGGCTTGGAGGAGGGGGTTTGGAGGAGGGGGGTTTGGAGGAGGGGGG
>BEXV01000535.1:124581-138826 GCA_003118195.1 Hemicentrotus pulcherrimus | reverse complement strand
TTCCTGGAAACCTTCCAAATAAATCTTTACTTGCTATCAATCAGGTGTGGGTGTGAAACCTTTGAAGATGCTAGTCATGGTTGATGACGCTTAATTGACAAATTAATCATATTTGTCGCCACCTAGAGCTTACGCTTGTAAGTCTTCATCTTGTAATAACATAGACAGCGTGTGAAAACTATATGGATTAATAACCTTGATCGATCATGCAGAAATAATCCCATTACATCACTCCTAGGAGGTTGTCTTATTCTGAATTTCAAAGATAAATTACAAATTCCAAACAGATACTGATTTGATATGATATGATTTGGCATGGTTTTATTGATAGAAAAAAGTTATATAAACTAATTGTGAAAAACATGCTTGTAATAAATGTGAATAACACAATATTGATTAATGTTCAACATAATTTTCATTTCAACTGATATAGATTACAGACTTGCAGATTGTTGATGTAAATATGTGTTCTATTTTTTTTTTTTAGGGGGGAGGTGTGTGTGAACTGGGTTTTTACAGACGTGTATCAATCAGATATGATTATTTACGTCTGTGGACCGACCTTTAAACGTCACCATCGGAAAGACGTGACTCAGTTTGGAACTTGCGTCTTCGGCTGAATCAGTTTGTAACTTCCATTGTTAGCTGGATTACAGGCGCACGCCATAACGCCTATGGAGGTTCATCATTCTTTTTATTCCCTTCATCAAGAACACTGTAATACAATACTCATTTGAGTGATTATTTAATACATCTCAAATACTTTACCGTTTAAGAGTTTAAGATTTATGCATTCAATTTGATTACATAACGAAAATTGTTGTATTTTATCCATTCTAAATGTATACTAATTTATTTTCTTCTTTCTTCTCTTTTTCTCTCTTCATATGTTGATCCTCCATCCACCTTCAATCACGCTAAATGTACGCCTACAGGTAAGTCTGATCAGGTTTGTTTGTAGAGCAGCTCGGGCAAAGCACTAGCTGCATTTGGAGAGACATACTTTGCATAAGATGAGAAAGAATGGTACAAAATGTGCAAGGCAAAGAAACTGACATGTATTACACATGCTGATTGTATGTAAACTGTGCACTGCCATTAGAAGAAAAGCACAAACTTTGAACAGTATGGTTACAGACAGATGAAATAGACAGACCTGCGCCCCATTTCACAAAACTTGTCATCACCGACAAATGACAGTTTTTGTTATAAGCTAGTGAAATCCTTGCTTCTGATTGGTTATCAGCAGAATTGTCACTGATTTTTGTCATTTGTCATTGAAAAATGGCTTTGTGAAACAGGTTCCTAGGCATCATTTCATGTAACTGTCATAACTCTAAGTTCACCAACATCCCATTGTATTGCATGTTACATTTCGTACACATGTTTCAATAGGCTGTCCTTGAACTGGTAAATTCAAACTACCGTAATTAACAGTGTATAAACCGCACCTTTTTGCCGCAAAAAAAAATTCAAAGTCGGGGGTGCAGTGTATACACGGTACACAAAAAAAAAAAAAAAAAAAAAAATTTTTTTAAAGTTTCGATTTATGGCGCTATGCCTGGCAATGTCTCCCAGCTCAGTAATCGGTGTGTTGACTCACCACTCGGAAACTAAAACTACACTCAAGTTTGTCTGTCATCTTGATTTGAAATTAATCTTTCTGATAGATCTCAAAATGAAGTTTATAATAATTCCTCCAATTTTCTTCTATTACATGGTGTACCACAAGGTCCTATCCTAGGTCCTGTACTGTTTTTTTTTTAATTTACATTAATGATCTTACACATTCGGCTGCACCTCGCAGTTAAATGAAAGGCCTTCCTGCGTGGGTTTTTTAACACAGATCCAGCAAAAAAAGTCTGCAAAATTTTTTTTTCTTTTTTTTTTTAAAGAGCAAAAAAGAGGGTTGCGGTTTATACATGAGGGCAGTTTATACAACGTTAATTATGGTATTGTAAAACTGGCATACAGTTTTATGAAATAGATGGACTAGCTTACAGCTTAATTTGAATTTATAGGCGTTATTACTCCTGACTGATAAGTTCATCTGCTCTCTGGAGACAATTTGATATCTCATCCATGTGGATAGAATCCAACGTGTGCACATGTTGCTATGTCTGGCAAGCATTAAGTTAGGATTGTACCTGGAAGTTAAATGTATTAATAAACTTCAAAGTTAACAACTAAATTGTTCATACCCTCACTGAGTTATGTAATTTTTTAAGTGTGCAAAAAATAGATTTGTCCTGATTTATGTATATTGAGAATGTGACCTATATGTATATCTGAAAGTATTCAACAAAGGCCCTAATTCAATTAGTCCACCGTTCATTCTTGAATCAAGAAAAACACAAAACACATTGAATTTACAAGGGCTATGAATAAATTGGTTGCTACCTGTATGTGATAGCTTCTTGACTCCAATAGACACTGATTAGAAGCCTTTCTCTACACAGTACTACAGTGACATGTAGACATGTGACGTTCTACAGTGTACATCCAGTCATTTCGCTTGTGTTTTTAACCTATTCTGCTAATTTAATGAAACCTATTTACCCCAAGAGCTTTGTTTTAAAAAGGCTAATGATTGTAAGGTTATTGCATTAAATCTCCACATGTTTCAAAACTTAACTGTGAATTCCTACAATGTTGAAGAATCCTAGTTCATAAAAACACCCTCTGTGGTTGAAATTATATTATGCAGAAAATCTAATCTCCCATGTATAAGCAGAAAGCTTATTCATTTAGGTTAAATTCTTATGTTTTCAGTGTATGAATCTACAGTTTGACACAGAAGATGGATTTAATCCTGCAGCATCTATGGGGGGAGATGGAATGGGGGATAAGATGATAAGGAGAGATTGCGTGAGAAAGATGCAGCCATAATTGAACGGGAGATGTGAAAGAGACGAGAGTGAGAAAAAACAGATTCTGTGAACTTCTTTGAAGAAGCGATAGAATTATATGAGATGGAGATGGCTTATATGAGGGCTTCTGGTGGCATGTTCAGACCGGTTGTATAGCAAGAGGAGCGTTCATACTAGGTTGTAAACATTGTATAATGAACCAAAGAAACTAGTGTTGATGAGGGCAATGGACAAGACAGCTTGCTAATTATCAGTACATGCTCAAGATTTCGCCCAGTTATACACAATTTTCATATGATACAATATTCTGACTAGAGCTGGACAATGGTTCTTTATCAAGCTTTTGTTTCTAATCAAGCAAGTGTTTCTTTTATACAACTATTCATTATACAGTCAAACCTGTCTATAAAGGCAACCCAAGGTGGTCAACACAAGACAGGACAAGAAAAGTGGTCTGTTAATACAGGTGGTCTTAATGGTACAGGTCCCTATAGTACATGTTTCAATGATAAGCCATTTTCAAGGGTAACAAAAAATATGGTCTTTTGAGACAGGTGATCACTAAAGCAGGTTTGAATGTACAGACAAGAAAAAATTCTTTTTTTAAAAATCATCTGGGTATAAAATTCTCATATAGCTTAGCTATACGATGAAGTTGGGTAGTCTGAACACAGCTAAATCGTGCATGCCATGGCACGACGCCCTATCATCCATTTCCATTTGTAATGAAGCCGAGAGTAGAATTTGGTGGTGTGAATCTGATCAGAATCTAGTCGGACATGAGAAAGTAATTTGCGGATGAGCTGATCGAGGCCGAAGAAGAGAATCGTGAAACTCTTATTCGTTTATTTGTAACTGTTGCTCTCTTTTTTTGATCAGCAATATATTATATGTTGATGTCTTTTTCGGGGAATTCGGTGAGCATTTTATTTTTATTTTGTTTTGAGGGGAACATTAAAAGGAATTTGTGCTTAACAAAATATCACTTCAAGAACTCTAACGGATCGTAGAGGTTTTAAAAAAAAATATATAATTGAAGACATTTTAAGAGTAACAAGAGAGGGCGAGAGAGAGAGAAAAGAGAGAGAGAGAGAGAGGTAGAGGGAGAGAGAAAGGAGAGATATGGGAGAGAGAAGGGAAAGAGAGAGGGAGAGAGGTAGAGGGAGAGAGAGAAAGGAGAGATATGGGAGAGAGAAGGGAAAGAGAGAGAGAGAGAGAGGCAGAGAGAGAGAAATAGAGGGAGAGGGAGAAAGAGAGGGAGAGAGAGAGAGAGAGAGAGAAAAAGAGAGAATGAATATGAATGGAGTGAAAATGGGAAATACCCTAATGCTGAGGAGACAAAAATAATGGAAGAATAAGAAAGAAACGATGGGAGGAGAAAGAGAGATTGAGGAAGAAAGCAGAGAGGAGAATGGTGGAAGTTGGGGGTTGGGGGAACATGGGAATCAATTGAAAGAGGAAGAAGGATATAGAAACCAGACATACTATAGATTATGAATAATGACCAAGTGCAGTACTTGACAATGAAACTCAAGTACATATCTACACAAATAGTTGTATGATTCAAGAAAATCCCCTAGATTTTCCCTATTCTGTCGTAGGAGTTCCTCTTCGATCCGGTCGAGAAGTGATACACTTGACACAGACGGAAGTGGTTTAAGCGTAGTATCATTTTGTGCTACTACTACAAACATTTCATTCTCACTGAAAAATATGCAAATATTAGAAATGGTAAAATGGTTTTGTTAGAAAAGGATGGAAATGTAATGGAAAATGCCTTAACTTGATACAATGTAGAGTCGCTGTGGTCTAGTAGACGGGCTGTAGATCAGAAGGTTCAGACAAGGTTCAAATCCCAGCTCGGCGCTAATGTCTTTTGGCAAGACGTCAATCTACATTTGCCACTCTCCACCCAGGTGTAAATAGGTTCATGTCTTTATGATATGATGGAGCCCTGGTTATTTTGGCCCTCTTAGCCGCCCATATAATGATGGTAATAATGTCTAAGCACCATGAGTGGCACTGCATGATGGAGACGAGCGCTATATAAATGGCCATTAATAACTCTACCATTTTACATGAAGTAACCTTAATAGTTGCCATTTAGAAAACCATTTAAAACCTTAATTACTTTCTCAACATGTGACAGGGGTTATGAAAAAATGAAGAAACAGGAGTAATGGGGGATCAGGGTGTTATGAAATTGAGGGAAACACCAAAGCTGATTTATGATTTATTTGGCACCTCTGTGATTTGATTTGTTTTCACCTTGTACATGTATTTGATTGTTAGTCTACTTCAAAAGGAAAATGAACATTCCTATGAGAAACGAAGAATAATGAAGCTATTTTGAGTGACTCTGTTGTTACTCATGAAGGGTAAAATTGTCAAACAATAGATAAACAAATTAGCATCTTGTTGAGAAGCAAGGCTCCCGAAAGGTTCCTTGTTTAGATACACCTTTCTAACTGAACAGGAAAGGATGGATTATCTTAAAAGATTAATGAATATAGGAGGAATTATGAAGTTATACACACCTTTAATAGATCCATGAGATTACAAAATATCCTTGTCCTTTTTTTTTAGTTAAAACCAATTGGCTCATGTATCGTGTAATTTACAATCTCTTCTACCTCTAGATCACTGCCCCCTCTCCTTTCTTTCTCTCTCTCTCTATCTATCTCCCCCCCCCCCTCTTTCTCTCTCTCTCTCTCTCTCTCTCTCTTTCTCTCTCTCTCTCGCTCTCTCTCTCTCTTTCTCCCTTCATGTTATTGAATGATTTTGACATGTGTAGATTTGTAAAATTTTGTTTTTGTGATTTTTCTCTGTAAAGTATGCAAATAAAGATTGATATTGATGTACATTTACCTTAGCTCTGAAGGGAACTTTAGTTTTAAAAAATTAAATAATATAATAGTTTTCAGATACATATGAATGCCTCATTTGATTGGGCATGGGGAAGGGGAGGGGGAAGGGGGAGGGGTAAAGAAGTTTTGTATTTTATTTAGCTTTGTCATTGTTAAGCTGAATCATAATTCTCATGTTTTGTTACAGGATTATAATATTGTTTTTGGGTAACCTTGGCCATGTCTGGTTTCATAATCTAGGCAACTAGTAATTGATCTCATTGTTATCCAGTGAGGCAAGGTTTAGGGGGAAAAAGAGGAAGGGAGGGAGAGAGAGAGAGAGAGAGAGAGAGAGAGATAGATAGAGATACAGGAAGAAAGGGGTATAAGAGCAAGGTACCTGTAGAGAGGGGAGGAAGAGCGAGAAAGGTGAGTGTAAGCATGGACCTACTACGAAGGTCCATGGTATAAGAGAGATGGAGAGAGAGCTCTATACTAGTGAAATAAGAGAGATTGAGAGGAGTGGTAGGGGAAGGGGTGAGGTAGAGCGAAAGGGGAGAATGAGAGGGATGGAGAAGAAAAAAAGTAGAAGAGAAAGAGAGAAGGGGGGGGCAGAAAAATGAAGATAGAAGGGGATTTGAGGCAGATAGAAGGATCTGCAAGTCCACTTTATATTCTCATTTTGAAAAGGGGAATCAAAAGTGTTTGGGGAGCTTTGCTGATAAGTTTTGGCAATAGTCCTGCTAGCCTTCGCTTCAATCTTCCCTCCCCTTAAAAGTATTCTCATGACTTGACATCTTATTCCTATAAATATTTTTGATAACACTCCTTTCTCAGTGTCATTAAGGAGGGGCTGTTATGAGGAATAAATTGAAAGAGGGGGAAAGGTGGGGTGTATGGGGTGGGGTGCGACATGGCTAATCAGGTTCTCTACCAAACATCACAACCAACCCTAGCTGTCCTTGTCATGTAAGTTCTGATGACATTGACAATCAAATTGAAGGGGTCATTCACAGCTGCCGTCCTGTCGTCGATCAGGAGAAGGTGTCATCGCTTAATCATGCCCACATGAGCCCCATCAATACCCGATTCAGAGGCATGAGCAAGTGTTTATGCAACTCCATCCCTTGTTTTTAAATTTACGCGGGTACATTTTGTCTGTTAAAGATGTTGTATAGGTGTGTGTCCATTTTATGTTAAAGCCCCTCTTAAGTGTTGGGAGCCCCAAATTTGCATGCAGAAAACCTTCTCCTTTTTTTTTTGCATTCTTTCATCAATATTCTACTGCAAACACATTTGTTTTGAAAATCTTTGCAGAAATTTTTCTTAAATTACATCCTCTTTTACATAATGAAATAATTTTGCCATCAAATTTGTGGGGCTCCCAACACTTAAGAGGAGTTTTAAGGTAAAACTATTGAACCTTTTTTCAATGAATTGATAGTGGAGCAAATAAGAATTGTAGCTATCTTCCCCATACTGTCTGGGTGTAATGTTCTCTTTGGACCAAGCACGCATTAACTCATATACTTCAAGACAGAGTTAGATGGCCTGCTGGCTCTCTGCAGATAATGTGTGCTCTGGGAATGGTAGTTTGGAAAGATAAAACTTTAAAGCCTCACTGTCCTACTTGTAGCTACTTGCTCCCTCTATATAGAAAACTTCCCCAATCGGGGCCTGTTGGTCCCCCATGATCCTCTTTTTCTTATGTTAGTTGAGAGCTGAGTTAATGAGATAGCCACCTGTCAGTGACCTCTCTGTGTGGTCTAATCCCTTCTGGCCCAGTAGTATTGACGGTCTTTAAAATTGAGAGAAAAATGGGAAATGGGTTTAGATGTAGCTACCATATATTCCTCTGTGCAGGAGTATTTGAAGTTCGTATTTTTTCGACAAATTTTATGCAGCTTACCAAGTATAAACAGGACAAAAGTTATTTTGAATCTGATTTTGGCATGTTCGAAGTAAATTCTATGAATTAGAATTTCTGTATTAAGTATACTTTACAACCATGATTAAACACTAGGACATTCCGTTGTTCAAAATTCTGAAAAGTAAAACGTAGTCTTCAAAATGAAATGAATATTTCCCATGACAATGAATGATCCTTAACCTTAAACAGTCATCAGAAGGGGTTGTTTCTTTCCAATCAGATTTGTTCTAATTATTTGTAACTCCTAGATATTGTAATGGAAAGGGAGAACAAGCCCAGATATTGTATATTCTAATTCCCACACCAAGATCATACGCACGCATAGTGCAGAGCTGGTTATAGTAATATTACCATGATCATATTTGTCAATACAAGCATTTTATTATACCCCCTATTAAATTGTGGAAAACAATATGACCAAACCTAAAGCGTCAAACCCTTATCCTGACCCTAAACCTGACCCTAAACTTAACCTACAAATCAAACTCAATTACAACCTCCTAACACATAAATAAGGCTTGTAGAATCTTGCTTTGACAGGGAAAAGTGGGTAGAAGGAGTAGGGGAAGAAGGAGGATACTTTGGATGGACAGTCTGCAGAAATTGTTGGAAGAGAGAGGGGTGAAAGAACTGGGAGTGGTACTAATACAGAAGGCTAGGAGCAGACGGTTGTGGAACAGCATGATCGCCAAAGTCAAACGATATACCTAACCCTAACCCTAATCTATGAGGAAATGATACTTGAAGAAACTGTCGCCGGTGAATAAATGTGAATTGAGCTGGTATCAGTTGACCTTAAAAGTGACTGTACACCATGAAGATTTCATGGAAACACAGGACATTAAGGATTATTTCCTTGAGTCCTTTGTGATGTCATCACTTTCGATCATGTCCCATTCAACATACTTCCATAGTTCTGAAACTGTATTAGTATACAAAGGGAAGCTAGGTGAATCCCTCTTTTATCATACTGTCTGTTTAGGGCCAGAAGGGCATTAACTCAAATCATTAGAACAAATTAAATGCCCTTCTGACTGTACNCTCTATGAGGAAATGATACTTGAAGAAACTGTCGCCGGTGAATAAATGTGAATTGAGCTGGTATCAATTCACCTTAAAATTGACTGTACACCATGAAGATTTCATGGAAACACAGGACATCAAGGATTATTTCCTTGAGTCCTTTGTGATGTCATCACTTTCGATCATGTCCCATTCAACATACTTCCATAGTTCTGAAACTGTATTAGTATACAAAGGGAAGCTAGGTGAATCCCTCTTTTATCATACTGTCTGTTTAGGGCCAGAAGGGCATTAACTCAAATCATTAGAACAAATTAAATGCCCTTCTGACTGTACACAGAGGGTGACCAAAGTTTGTGGAGATTTTAATTATATTAGGAAATGTAATATTTGGATCCATTATTTCTCATATTCTGCACAACTTTATTGGTTTCAATTATTACCAAATGGACTGCAAGCTTTTTTTTTACTACAACTAGAAAATTTATTTTCAAAGAAATTCTGGGGATATCCTATCTAAAGAAATGTCGTATCAGAATGTGTTGCAACAAAAAGAAGACCTTAATTTGTGCATGTGAGTTTACAGCCGATTCATCACAAAAACGATCAATTGAATAAAGATAATTGCTTAATTTGCTAGGCAAAATATCACACAATCAGTTGGTACCACTTTTTATAACTATTTTGAAGACATCTGCTCTCAAAATAGCAATTTCCAGACCTTTGTCGGTAAGTTCATACTTTTATTCGGAATGGACGCAAAAGGCTGCAAAACTTGCTGATCTTTTGTCAATATTTTTCTCAATTTCACCTTATTCAATAGAAAATTATTTAGTAGTTTTAGGTTCCTCTATCCATTGATGGTATCAAATCTTCTAAGTCTTACCGATTTTGTTAAATCATCAGCCTTTCACACACAGGTACAATTCTTTAAAGCTGATTAGTTTAAAGAGCTTTAAACTAATCAGCTTTAGATACAACATCATTCACACACAGAATATGTCGGTGCGGTCGTTCGAGATTTACTGCTCTTTTACTGCTCGTAAATGCGCAATGGCCCTACTGAGCGTTTAAACACGCTGCCCGCCTAGTTTAAACACGTATATCCGTTCACACACAAAATTTCTTGGTCTCTAGATACGGACTTCGTATCTGCAGCCTGCTTTGAACGGCGTATAAATAACGCGACTTCGTATCTGTCCGAACATCGCATAAACAATGTTGACACAGGGAAAATTGACTTTTAAGCTGTTTAAAGCTGTTCAGTTAACCACTTGGCTGCGCACCACGTACATGTACGTGGTCTAAGTCTTGCATGCCCTGTGCGCACCACGTACATGTACGTGGTTAAGGCATTGCACTTTCAAGACCGTAGCACTACACACTGCCTAGCCCTACTGTGTAATTAGCACTGCAATGATGTTATACAGGTCTTGAACAGTAGATGATGCTCTTTCATTTTTTGGGGGGGCCTTTTCGTGTACGGAGCTTTTTCAAAATAAAACCTAGTCATCTTGTGTACAGTGTACACTTTTTGAACAGTACAAAAATGATGTAGCACAGGGGGTAAGCCACGTGTTTTAAGCCTATCGCAGTCAAGTGGTTAAACAGCTTTAAACTAATCAGCTCTACAGCCTCTTCACACACACACAGCTATAGTTCTATAAACATGATTAGTATAAACATGTTGAAACTAATCACCTGTACATACGACATCATTCACACACAGAAATTTCATTGCGATTGTTAATTGTTTCATGATTAACTACTGCTCGTAAAATGTGCAGTAGTGCCATTGCGCATTGAAGGTCAGGTCATATCAAATAGAGTGGTCGCTCCATCCAGTTTAAACACGTTTAAACACGAAATACCTTTCACACACAAAATGTCAAGCTCTCTAGATACGAACTTCGTATCTGCAGCCTGCTTTTATGGGCGTATGAATCGCGACTTCGTATCTATCCAAGCATCGTATAAACGATGTTCACACTGGGAAAATTTTCTATAAACATGTTTAAAACAGTTGAGTTAAACACGTTTATACTAATCATCTCTAGATATGATGAATTTTAGCTGTGTGTGAAAAGGCTGCTAGATACGATGAATTTTAACCGAGTGTGAAAAGGCTGCATAGCGAACTAAGGTCATGCACAAACTATGGTCACATACACCACTACATTTTTGTCTTTGAAACTAAAACAAGGAATTGAAAGTTCTTCAGATTTGTATAGAATGACTGAATAAGCCAGTGATGCGTAATTAATTAACCTGTAAGAGGAACGTAGGTTTTCATTTAAGATGCAATACTCATGAGTATACAGATAGAAGTGGATAGATCAAGAGAAAGACAGACAGAGAGAGAGAGAGAGAGAAAGAGGGATAGCTAGGTAGAGAGAAAAAAAGAGGGAGGGGAGAGATAGAAAGAAAGACAGAAAGAGAGATAGAGAGAGAGGGAGAGATAGACAGACAGACAGACAGAGAAATAGAAAACACAACAGAGATACACAAATTAAGGTGAAAGAAAGAGAGATAGATAGGTAGAGAAGGAGAGGGAGATATATAGAGAGAGAGAGAAAAAAAAAAGAAGGAGAAAGAGATAGAGAAAGTGGAGAGCTAGAGAGAAAAAGAGAGAGAGAAGGATAGAGAGAGAGAGAGAGAAAGAAAGAAAGAAAGGAGAGAGCAACGGAGAGGATATGATAAGAATATGATTAAAGCCTTGGAGAGGCTGAGAGGAAGTTCACATAATAAGGTAGAGACAGTGACTGAGAAAAGGAGGGCGAGAAAGGAGACAGAGAAATGGAAAACAAACCATGACTATCCTGTCCAAATTCATAAAAACGAGTGGTGCGTAGGGAAATCTGCAAACGGACAATTTAATTAGAATGAAAGGAGTGCTTACTCTGGCATATTTCCCAAACGGCTGAATTTCATCATTACCCAGCTGAGAGAAAGCGAACCCTCCCTCAATCGAGGACCCCAAATTTAACATTGAACTAAATTATTCCTGGAAGAGAAAGAGTTTCCCTCCCCCTAAGGGAGGTTGACCAAATATTTAAGGGCACCCTCAAACATTTTATGGAGTCAAAATCCAAACATTAAATATATTGCAGAAATGATGTATCTTTTAAGGGTATTTTGACAGTGCTGTTGAATTATAACTATTTATTTGTTATAGAGACATTGTCCAAAATAAACAATTTAATGGAAGAGTTATTACAGTCAAACCTGCTTTAATGACCACCTGTCTACAAAGACCACCTGTCTACAAAGGCCACATTTGTTGTTTCCCTTGAAAATGGTTTCTCATTGAACCATGTACTAAAGGAACCTGTCTACAAAGACCACCTGTCTACAAAGGCCACTTTTTGTGTTTCCCTTGGGTTAATGGTCGCTATAGACAGGTTTGACTGTACTAATATTTCTCTATGTATCTTGGAAACAAAATTGTTGCTTCATATTCCAAAAGTGTGGAGTCCTTTTTTGATTGAGCCTCAGTCCTTCTGTTTAACAAGCTAGATTAGAATAGAAGGATCTATGTGGAGTATTGCAATTCAATGGTTAATAAGCTACATGGTTCAATATTTTTCAGAACAAATTAAAATTTGTGACCAAATTGTTTGATTTTTACCTTTAAAAATAGAATACCGGTACTTAAAAATGGTACATATGGCACCAATATTTGATTCAAGGTCTTAATCTCATTTCTAGTCCTCTTTCAAATGAGAAAGCGTTCAAGAGCAATACATTTTTAAGGTGATATTACTGTGATGTCCCTCCGTATAAAAAACAAAGGAATGAGAAATCTCATGAATTATTGCTCACATTTCTGAGAACTGGATCTTTATTTATTTATTTATTTATTTTTTTTTATTCAAACATGGTAACTCTATCAGTTAAATTACTTTTATTCTGAGAGGTCTTATACATATTGTAGGTTACAAATACAGATGTTATTGAAAACAGTCCAAAATACATTTACATACTTTATCTTTGACCTACGCAGTTTATGAAGTGTTGATCTGTACTGTATATGATAGCCTTAAAGAGAAGGTTGAGTTCTGGGAAGAGGTGAAAAATAATTCTTGAACTTTATCATTAGTTATTATGCAAGTGTGGAAGAACATCAGATAAGACATGTTACCTGGAAAGCATGGCTCTTCAAATGCCTTTATATTCTAAATATGTCATGTTTATCGTAAAGCTAGGGGGGGGGGAGGTTTTTTCGCCACGTGTTCGTGTAGTCCTATATACATTTGTCTGTGTACAGTGTTTGTAACTTTACCAAATTTCTTATCATTTTGATGATTCTAGAACCTGGCAATACACACACATTCTTATATGCTAGATGATCAACCTTTTCTGGTCGATTCCACACCGTTTCTTTCACAATGCAATCGCATAACCAGAACTCAACTTCATCTTTAAAGCCAGCTGCAGTTCTAATAGCTTCTCACCGTGCGAGTTGAAGGTGCTCCAATCGATTTCCAATAGAGTTTCATCTGCTTTGATATCATGAAAAATCACCCTTTTTTGCACAGGAGCTCCTTAAGAATTTTTATTAGAAAAATGGATTTTTGAAAATGTCACTGAAAAATATAATGTCGGCGGCCAGAAGCAAGTTTTCTCACATAAACCAATCGACTAACGAGTTCTCTCAACCCCATAGACTAACTACAGGGCCACACGGTTGCTGAGCACAATGGGTTAAAGGGATAGTTGAGTTTTGTTTTCAGCCCGCAAATACCTTCAAAGTGCATGGTTATTGCTCTTATTCTTATCTATGACATTTCTAGTGCCCTTTTAGAACCTAAAATTGCTCTCTAGGTAATTTTAGAACCCAATATGTGTACAATTTAGCCATTACGATCGTACCAATTCAGCTTCACTTTCAAAAATAAAGGATTTTACAGGGTTTAGATACATAAAGTACTGACTTTAGTCCAGTTTGGGCTAGTAAGTAGCTGTGAGAAATAACATTGTGTTTTTGTTGTTATTGTAGCTGGAGTAGTGTTCTTTGCGAACTGTTTATGAATCTATGACCTGGAAATGGGAACAGGAACAGGAACATCTCTTCCAAAACTTGAATGACCAATCTTTCAGGAACTCTTGCCCTGGCGTCTGGTTGTTTGGGTAGCACGGCTGGACTTGTGCTTTGTGAATTATTGATTAACATTTTACTGGTGATCTCTTCCACGTGATCCAGGGTTTTGACCTCTGAGAAGTTTTCATCTTTCAATTGTGCAAACATGATATTTGGGTTCATTACTTCATAAGCTGAGTTGTCTCATCAAGTTCTATGGGATATAACCTCTGCTGATTTGGTCTTATTACAGGTTATAGCCTGTTTTTACACACTTTTCAGATATTGTTTCTCTCTACCCGGGTGTCATAAATGGGTAGCAGGTAGGATTAGAATGCTATGATAGTTTGTTATTGTTTTGATAGCAGGGCTGGGTTTGTGCTTTGTGAATTTGTCCTAACTTCAACCGTGGACCTGACACTAACCATAACCCTAACCGTGGACCTCACACTAACCATAACACTAACCGTGGACCTCACACTAACCATAACCCTAA
>BEXV01000535.1:102093-114592 GCA_003118195.1 Hemicentrotus pulcherrimus | reverse complement strand
AAAAAAAAAATCTGCACTAGTTTGGCTAGGAGGGATTAGACCTCCCTGCAGGGTCACTGACAGGTGGTTATCTCATCAAATCAGCTCTCAATTAACGTAAGAAAAAGGGGACCATGGGGACCAATGGTCACCGCTTATTGTTTGCAATATAGAGGGCGCAACTCTGCAAGTAGCTTTAAGTAGTGCAGTGGGGCTTTGGGGATCATGATGTGCTTCAAAAAGGTAAAAACCGTTGATAAACAGTTTATGAAATTTCAAATTCCAATCATAAATATCTTGATAATCAAACATGCCATTGACTTGTTAAGGTAATGGGATTCATTTCTGACCTGAAGGTTTATAGTTATGATTAAAGCATGAGCTAAATCCAGGATTTTGTTGAGAATCAGAGGCAAAGCTACCCAATCCCTTTAAATGTAGTTTTATTAAGAGTTGACTAGACTATAGTGCCATAGCCTGACTCACCCCATACAAGATTGAAATTAATTATGCTCCGCAAACTCTCAAGCTTAGCCTAATTTTGTCAGCCACTGGCAGCATACATCATGAGCCTATCAATTCAGTCTAGAGCAATCGTGCAAACCCTGAAGTGATTGTAAGTTTGTGTTTTGGGGGTGATTAAAATGCTTCAGCAATATACCCTGTATGGAAGACCACTTGTATATTCTTGTTTTATCATTTCCCATGAAAATCTTAACTTACATGTAACCCTTTCGGGGGAAGCATTCTCTATTATGTGGTATGGCTCTGTAATTTATTTATTTGGAGCCCTGCAAAATATACCAGATGCATGAAAAGAAGTGGCTCAAATTTCTGCACACGCTTTGTGTTCACTATTGTTATATGACCACATTGTGTTTGATACCAGAAACTTTGAAAAAGAAGGTAAACCTTCAAATCCTGAAATTGGCAATGCATTGAGACGTTCATTGTAAATCATTGTAAAATCATACTGTATACTATTTTAATTGACATTTACATATTTATTAGAATAATGTAGCATTTAAAGAAACAGATTACTATTGCCAATTTTAAGAACAATTAGTGATCAACTTATAAGATCCCCATGCGCCTGTCTCCCTTTAATCAGGTCTCCCTGTATCCAGCAAATGTTGCGATAGCTTTGAAGTGTTTGTGTATACTACTCCTACTACCTGACCCAGAAGTCTGGGCTGCTTTGATCACTTACAATAGTGTAAACCTCAGGACCTTTGATCTAACTAGTCTAGCAATACAGACCTTTTTAGAGCTATACCGGTATGGTAGAAAGCATGTTGAGGGACAGAAGGGCGTTCACTCTATCCTACAGCTTCTATTACCTGACCAAGAAGTCTGAGCAGCTTTGATTGCATACAATGGGGGAAACTTCAGGACCTTTGAATGTTTGAAACAGTAAATGGTGCCATACAAGTGCTGTAGATCATCACCATCATCATCATCGTTATCATGATCATTATCATCTTTGATCTAACTAAGTAACTAATCTGGCAATACAGACCCATTTAGAACTGCATTACATAAGGCGTGTCCTCATCATCTCGAGATTTCCAACTAGCCCGCTATTTCTGATTTGGGAAATAATCCCAAAGTTACAAATCGCGTCTTCATCAGCTCGAGATTTGACCTTGAAACTTGAAAATCAACCTTTAGAATTAGCTCAAGATATTTTGCTCAGCGTTATCGCATAGTGCGATTCTTTGGTCTGGTGAAAACGCACAGGACAAATAGCTAGACATTTTGCCAAATAGTGGGATATTTTGCAAACTATCCCAAGATATCTTGGGATGATAATCCCTATCAAATATCCTTCTAATTGCTACTTCGGTCTGATGAAGATACAAATTAGTTGGATAGTTTGCGATCGGGATAGTTCAAATAGCTGGATATTTGGCAATCTTGAGATAGTGATGACTGGCCTATAGGTCCATTGTTGAACATTCAAAGTCTATCTGAAGAAGAAATGTTAGATGGTTGTGTTGCTACATTTTATGGTCTGGAATAGGCAGACTACAAGTTTCAAGTAGTCAAGTGTCACTCAGCAAAAGAGACAGAAAAAGAGAGAAAAAGAGAGAGAAATAGACAGCTAGATGGACAGCAAACAGAGCACGATATTGTACATGACTAAATGTATATGAATATTTATTTACCCAAGTAAGAATAGAGTGATAGAGTGAGCATTGAAAAAAGGAGAGAAGAAAGAAATGGCAAAATAGAAAAGAGTATACTATAGGCAGATGGAAAGAGAGAAAGAAAGAAAGAGAAAGAGGGGGAAAAAGAGTGAGAAATAAACAGCTAGATTGAAGGTGAATAATAGCATGATATTGTACATGCCTAAATGTATATGAATAGTTGACACATAAGTAATGAAGGAGTGATAGAAAGAGCATTGGAGAAGGAGAGAGAGAGAGAGAGAGAGAGAGAGAGAGAGAGAATCGGCTCTGTATGGACATGGTAGCAAGGGGGAGAAACAAAATTGTGTAGGTTTGATGGAAGCAGTGTGATTGTGACCTCGTGAAACAGTGCATTGTGCCTCGCTAGTCAGGGAGTGATTGCCATTGTGTACTGGCTTCCTTCCACCGCCTCAATGCTTGAGTTTCACCGATGGTTAGTGGTGGTGGTGGTAGTGGTGTTGGTATTATGGGGAGATGAGTGCGCTGAAGCTCAGTATATGAGCTGTAAGCTACACTCGGCACAGTGTGTTATTGTGGGCTAAGCCTTTGATAGCTCTATGTACAGTTCGTCTGGTTGTGGAGCGGGAGGCCTTCGTCAGACCCATACAATTTTAAGCCCTCTTGGTATATCAACTTGATTGTCCCACTGGGGTATCAATGCACCTGTGTGTTAGATGTGGAAGGCAGTGGAGTTGATAAGTATACTCAACGCACATGGGCGATTACATGGACTGTTGTGTCATGAGATGAATGCAGTTGCGATTTTCTATCACTTGTGGATTCCAAGACAATAATAGCAATCGTGGTTGGGGTTTTGCTCTTATGAATGTTTCACTTTCCATGCTGCTATCGATGATGACATTTCATAACATCTTGGATGATTGCAGATTGGGGTTGACCTCGAAGAGATTCAATTGAATTCAAGGTTTGGGATAGATGGCAAGGAATCGAGAAGCGGGGTCGGGTCGGTCGGTCGAGATACCAGCACGCAGGATTAATAGCCTGGGACAAATGAGGCAATAAATTGAAGTTCTCATAGTTCACCAAGCAAAACAGGCGGATGACATGTCAACAAGCTTTTTCTGACAGCGAGGCATGTGTCTAAGAAGCACTGGTAGCTTGTGTTTAGTAGACATGGAAGATATTTGATCCATAGACTTTGGTCTTACAGTTACAGGAGAGATAATCTACATGCAGCTCAGCTCAGCTCTGACTGGCCTTGCATTGAACCTGTAGCATTGGAGTTTGGGAAAACACACAGATTATTTAATTGACAATTGAGAAGGAGGTGGAGATAAGGAGGGAAAGATAGTGGGAATAGTGGTCTAGAAGGTTTTATATTACCCAATGAAACACTATTCAACCTCTGCTGTGTATTATTAACCCCTGGTGCCAAGGGTTATGTTAGTTGGAACTGGTAGTATAGGATAGGCCTACCTAAATGTCACTCTTGAATGCACTCTCAGTTTAGGCTTTGATTGCTCTAAGTGAGTAGTACTGGTAGTTGATTTAGCTAACTTTCCTGCAAGCTTTGGTATACCCCATGGAACCTGTATGAACTCATCAAGCAAACTGTCCCTACATCTATGTGGCTAAAAGTTTGTAGCATGAACCCTAGCTTTTTCAATTCACCCATGCTTCAGACTTTATTAATATAGGGCCACCGTTTGGTTTGGGCATCGACGTCTAAGCATTTGAAGGGAAGGTGAACGAAGCCAGGATAATCCTCCAGCTTGGTTGCAGCAACGGGACCCACCTCATATCATCAACCCGCGGGTCATTAATTATCCTGAGTAAGCATATGATTTGATTATGAGTGTTAGTTGTCATATGCTATGCTGGAGTGCACCGATTAAGGATTTAAATCAACGATGCGTGGTGGATTCTGACGCCGCATCCAGCCGAGAACTGTAATCTATCGTAATATAGCCGCATCCGTCAGCAGGGGATACAATCGTGGAACAACATCCCATAACTCTCCCATCAAGATCGGCAGGAGGAGCCCCTCCATCCTCTCTCAGTTAACGACGGACGACTTTAAACGACGGGGTGTTGGGAGGAATGCGCAAACGACTCTTATGGTCCCGTAGATCATCGGTGATACAGATACGCAAGGCCGGGCTTGGTGTTAATTGAGAAGTGTTCAGGCGGAGTATCAGCAGTGACATTCTGCTTGTATCGCATCTCTGGATCTGGAAACTGACGTTTTGTGCTACAGTTTTATATGGATTTATATCTCAGATGGGAATTATGTCATTGTATCTTGTTTCATGTTTCACAAAATTATGAACTTGACATTTTCAACTACTCTAATCTGAAGACAACTTACACTTTGTAAAATCATTTGAGGATGAGCTTCTAGCTTCTAACTAACAACCTGTTAGTGACTACTAAACCTTTGGATGTCATCTGCTTGGAGAAAGGAATAAGGGAGCTGAAAGTGGAATAACATCATCTTGTTGGAATGGAATATGAATGATTTTTAAATTCAACACTTTTGGAATTCATCTTCAGAACAGAAAAGCCCTCAATTTATCTGTGGGCATTTTTATTAAATTGCTGGGAGCTTTCAAAGAGGTCTATTCTGCAGATGATAATTTTTTGATGTTTTGACTCAGCGTTGCTGGTAAAAATAGTGCTGGTAGACTGGGAAGTGCATGTAGGTCATAGCATTCACACTTCAGAGAAATCATTGACGTGTTTATTATTTGACGGACATGAAGTTATCGCAAGAAGAGCCCTCATATTTCTCCTATTTACCAGTAGCAGTCACGGATGCTTAACAGATTATTAGAATTCTGTTGCAAAGATTATTCAAATGACATTTCTTGTCATTTGTAGTGAGCTGTGGTCTCAGCAGGACAGAACATTGATGAGTGGACCTACAACATTTCTGACCGGAATGCGGAGTTCTTCCTCTTTTTTTCTTGGATTAGACCTAAAATGATAATTAATCAACATTCTCCATTTTGCATTTCCGGAAGGTTTTCGTGTGAAACGTTGGCTCAGGAAAGATTGTTCTGTCCAATGCTCTGATTCATTGATGTATCAAAAGTAAAAACTTGTGATTATCGTTTAAAGACCTGGTATCGATCACTTGATTGAGTTCTAATTGCTCTAGTGGAAGAGACGGAATCCCCTATCTGAGTTGAAGCCGCAGACAAGAGATTTACAACCTTTCTGTTTCCTCTTTTGCAACGAGATTGGTTTCTTCTCATTTAGACAGACTGGTAGGAAGACCAAGGAGTGAGTGAGCGTACGGTGAATATTATATGCTGAGACTTAAGAGGAACTAAACTGAAAGTCTTGATTGGGTACCGGTAGGGATTTTAGGGGGAGTTACGCGACAAGCACTGGGGATGGTGAAAGAGTAGCCTACCGACTGAACAGTGATAGTCAAGGTTCTTCCAGCGAAGAGTCCGAGACCCTCATGGGTACATGCATCATACCTGTGAGTATATCTATCAAAATTTCTTTTAACCTACTTCATTTCTTTCAAACACAACATAAGTAGCTACAAGATGTTTAGATCACTTTGTCTTTGAAATAATAATAATAATATCTGATATTTATATAGCGCACATATGCACCATGCAAGGAGCTCAAAGTGCTCCGAACATTACCTGGCTCTGTAAACATGTGAGCGACCGATTTGGTGCTCACAGCATTCAAGGCATTCCTTCCTACCAGTACCCATTTAACACCTGGGTGGAGAGTGGCTAATGTAGATTAATGTTTTGCCTAAAGACATTATTGCTCCAAACAGACACAATGTATTTAAGTTTTATTGGACAAGGTGGTTGTACATATATTGGAGCTATGACAGGTTTCTTCTGTTGATTTAAAAATGTATCATCTGCTAAGAGCAAGAAGAGTGTAAGAACTAACGCCTTTCTGGCATTGAGGAGACAGCATATAAGTAGTTACAGTGTATCCCTCATCTGAGACTACTTATCTCAATTGCTATGACCATTCATAATCAAAACAATTTTCCTCTTAGCCTCTTAAATCATAACTGTTGCTCGCATAGCACCAGTTTATACTCTACACTTCCAAACTGATATCTGCTGTGATTCTTTTCTTTTTTCTATAAGAAAAGGAGTTCCCTCTGTGACTCTGGTTTAAAAAAAAATGTTGTGTGTAATATTAGATGGTAGCTCTGCCATCGTAGTAATGAACTATATAAACGGCACATGTACATGATGGTATGCGGAGTACTATGAAACCAAGCATATAACAGCGCTGAGGGGGCATATAGCGTGTGCCATTCAATATTTCAACTTCGTTGGAACCTGGTTTCGCTTTTTTTCCTTCTCGCTGGGGTCAAAGGTCGTGGGGGTAAAGAGTGTGAATTGGATGACATAGTTCTGGGTTCTGTCAACAAGACTTTGACTTCCGAGTCCTCTCTATCTTTGTTTGTTGACGAATTGATAGTCTTGACTCCTGACTTTTGCAGGGACTGAAATAGTATTTCTCATCTTCTTTTTCAATACATTTTACCTGCAGTTACTGTTCTTTGTGTTTTTAGTTATTTCTGAGCTTCTGGAGGTTTTTTGTTTCAGATTATTGTGAGTTTCTATCATTGAAAAGTGTAAAAGATATTTCCATATCCTTAATCCTTATAGCCTATGGAAGGGCATATCAAATCTTTCTGTGTGCCCTACAGGCTAATTTAGAAATATTACCCCTCACTGTAGCTTAACTAACCGTGTAAGGAACTTGAGCGTTCAAGGTATGCTGTAGACCAGGTAAACCAAAATAAACCAGGGTCTAGAAAGACAAATTTGTTAAAATGAATTCTATACAATTTGAAGCCTATGTATCTTGATTTATATTTAAGTGATTGCTCCATGTCAGGATTTGATTCTTCTGTGCTTTCACGTGCAGATGCATGATGTACCCTGTACTGTCTGATAAGAGGGGGCATTGACTTTGTGGGGTAAAAGATATGAACTATTACCCCCATTGCTTTTGTCAGATGATGTGTAAAATATCCTTTTAATATCAAGATGATTCGCTTTGCTACCTACATGTAAAAGAATTATTGAAGAATTGTTGGAGCATAAATTAAGGGTAGCATTCATTAAGGGCAGCATAAATTAAGGGCAGCATAAATTAAGGGTAGCATAAATTAAGGGTAGCATTCATTAAAGATAAAGTTGAGTTCTAGTCATGGGATTGCATTGTGAAAGAAACGGTGTGGAATCTATCAGAAAAGGTTGATCATCTAGTATTTAAGTATTTGTGTGCATTGCAAGGTTTTGGAATCATCAAAATGATAAGAAATTTGGCCAAATATTGGCAAAGTTACAAGCACTGTACACAGAATGATGTACATGGGACTACATGAGCACATGGCAAAAAAAAAAAAATCTGTCCTGTTTTTATGATGTTACATGCCTTATTTAGAATATGAACCCATTTGAAGAGCCATGCTTTTCTAGGAACATGTTTAATCTGATGTTCTTCCACCCTTGCATAATAACAATGATAACGATCACTAATTAGTTTTTACCTCTTCCCAGAACTCAAGCATCTCTTTAAGGGCAGCATTCATTAAGGGCAGCATAAATTAAGGGGAGCACAAATTAGGGGCAGCATAAATTAAAGGCTGCACAAAATGGCATCATGAAGTTACAGCCTATAGTTTTTCATTTAAATGCTACATAAGCCCAAAGCCACCCTTTTTAGCAATGTAGAATGTAGATTGTAGGTTTATGTTATTTCCAATTCATCCTTATTGACTGATATTCTATTTCCCTGCTCGGTTTTGATACGCCCACCGCACAAGTAGACATTTTGCAAAACCAACCACTAATGGATTGCTATCACTTTTCACTATGGTTGAGAAACAGAGAATAATGTAGACAAAGTTTGCTTAATCGGTGGGAAAGAAAGAAAGGGAAAACCACCTTTCAAATACCACTTCAATAGATGACTCATACTGCGTTGTATTCATCCACATTGAAACTGAGTAATGGTTAGCATGTGGTTTAGTATCATGTGTGGAGTAATGTTTATCGATTTACTATAGAATATCAGGCCCATGTTGAAGGGGCTTTTTAATATTTAGATTCTTTTCTGAGTGGTAGTCACAAGATCTTATCTCTTTTCACAACCTACTTTGATACTCTGTATCAACAGAAAACAGATTATACATGAAAAGATCAGTGGCCTAGTATCAAATAGAAATTTATTAAAAAATAAAGATGATTTACAAAGAATTGTTGTGTGCAAGTATTTTTCTTGGAAATTGGAGAACTTTGAATATGTGCCTAACTTGTTCTTGTTAACGAGAATTCCTTTCCTGTTTTCTTTTGAATGATGATTTTTCATCAGGGTGTATTTCTAGGGTAATTCTAAATATTTCCTTTTTTCCTTTTTTTTTTTGGGGGGGTGTGGTGCTCTTTAAAATACAAAGTGAATTTCATGACATTGTCCCCCTGGTGTCAAAGATGTCCATTGAAGGCATTTAATTTAAGATTATTCAAAGGCTATAATTAGAAATACAAGACACAGAAGAATGCAGAAAATTGATGACTTTACACTGGTCTGCATCGCCTGGTTTCAATAAAAAATATACAAATACAAACATACCGGTAACTTCGAATCCACTCTCACTTTTTGAAGATGCTATAAAAGCAAAGATTCTGAATGAATTCCGTAGCGTAACTGGTTTTGGTGTGGAATTTAAGTTTTCCCACTACCTATTATTTAATATCTCCTGGAAATATGCAGTACATGGCCAGTTTAATATTTGATGTTTCTGTTTTAAGCTGAAAATGATGTTCAGACTTTCTTTAGACATTTCAAAACAAGTTTCATGGCAATGTTTTCCTGCATTCTAAGGTTGTGTTTATCTAGCAAAATTTTGGCTAGAATCAGGTTTCTCAAATGTCTTTCAGGCAAATTTAGAAGTAGATAAACGCAAAGCCTTTTTCAAACGTCTTTAGATATGGGCATATCTAAAGACGCAAAAAGGTGCGTTTTGAATGTGACATACAGCCAGAATCACATTTCTGAGAGCTCGATAAACGCAAAGCCTTTTTGTACCCCACGTACAAATCGGACCTCCCACGGTTAATTTCCGGTTCGGAGGCTAGTGCGCGCCATGTGCTGTGTACAAGCATGTGTGTGTAGTTGACCTCCAAGAAACTGTCTGCTTCCCGGGTCAAACGGCGCTGAGCAGTTGCGAAGAGACAAGGCCTTTATTTTGAATCGTGAAGAGTCGATAAACGCGACATCCCGTGAATCACGATCGTATAGTGGGGTTCGATAGTGGGGTTCGATATGTACATATCTAGTGGCAAGCCTAGATAAACGCGCCCTAAGACAAATTGTGAAACATCGAAATTACTCTTACGACCTTGTAAAAATAATTGATACATTATACATGTAGTTCATTTAAGCAAATTTATTTTTCTTATCCCCATCAATTTTTATTTACAGTTTTCATAACTTAATTTATGTCTTCCTTATGCCAGGTCACTTACCAGTGGTCATGATGCTTGACCATTCCTCAGTGGGAGTGGTCAGTTCACAGGGGAGGGGGGGGGCAGGGAGGTTGTCATTAAAATGACCCCTGCTGTGCGGATACAGTAGGCCTGTCCCCATCAGTTCGAGTTTGTCAAATAGGAACTTGAGCTCGAGATATTTTGCTCAGTGTTCGCGCATAGTGCAAGTCTTCGGGCTGGTGAAGATGGACTGGACAAGTAGCAGGCTATTTTGCAAACTAGTCCAAGCTATCTCAGGACGATTTCTCCGAGCAAATAGCCTGCTATTTGCGTCGTCACCTGCCAAATAGCCCACTATATCGTGATCGGGTTAATTTCCAGAATCCGAAAATATCAGGCTATTTGGGAAACTAGAGCTGATGAGGACGGACCTAGTGAAAAGAAAGTGTTCAGCCGTGAAAGAATCTATTGGTGATGGCATTCATTGACCTTGAAAGGTCAAACTGTTTTAGAGTTTGTATTGATCGGTATCGTTTTTAATCAGGTCAGACCACTTCATACAAGACATACTGAAAGGTTTAGGTATGTTTATATAAAATAAGCTTTAAAAGAATTATGGATCCTGGATAGTTAAAGGTAATACAAAGTTTTGGGAAATTTTGAAAAATGAGTGGATAGTGATTCTTTACAATTTTGATATATTTGGATGCCCCTGTGGATGTATTATAAGCACTAGAAAACTTAGCCCCTCAAACACTTCTGAGAAAAAGTGAATTTAAAAATGTATGCAGGCTCCCAGTAAATTTTGATGAATTTCAAATAGCGCCTACGGCCATACTTTAGTAGCTATGACCATTACAATCTCAGAATATTTAGTTGTGATACATAATTTCCAAACGGGAATAGCTTATCGGTCGATTTTAGTCAAGAAGCATTGTTTTATAGCTTAATTAATATCTGACCTTGAGAGGGAGCTTTACCACTTGAAGAGATTATTATTTACAATTTCATAACTTTAGTCTCTATTTCAACGACGACAACGATCACTGAATATTGTAGGATCGCATATGCCTCCAATGTGTTCATTTGAACCAAATCCATGGCCCCATACCAAAACTTTTGTATTACCTTTAAAATGACTGCTCATACATGAAGTGGGAAACTTGTAATGCTCGTTGTCTTGGGCTGATGTGAACCCTTGTCAACAACTTTAAAGGTAGGCTTTACTACTTCAGCTAGAAGGGATTAGACCCCGCCCAGCGAGCCATCGAGAACACTGTGACAGGTGGTTATCTCTTAAACTCAGCTCTCATTTAACATAAGAAAAAGAGGATCATGGGGGACCAACAGGTACCGATTGGGGAAGTTTTCTATATAGAGGGAGCAAGTAGCTACAAGTAGGACAGTGTGCCTTTAACATTTTTTTCAATACAGATCGATCAATCAATCTTATTTACTGGGTGTAAGCCACAAATATGTTTAATAACTTTAACATTGTTTATAACTTCTAGGTTTGGCAAACTTTAAGTTAAAAACTACCACCTTCCCATGTGAACATGCCTAATAAAGTTAGTAACAAATTCCTAAAGTGTTCATGGGGAATTGCTCCTGTGGCTCACCCCTTAGGGACCTATCCAGGTGAATAGACAGTAAGGTGTATCAATCCAAGTGGTCAATGGATTTATTGATCATGATCCATCCACTCTAATCCTCACCCACCCCTTCTTTGCCATTTAAAGCCAATCGTTTTGTCTGTTGGTGTTTCTGATACCCAATAAGCGTAGGTCCCATGACACTGCACTGACATCGCTCTGGGCTGTATTTCCTCAGAAGTTTACAGGATTAGGGTTAGTGTTTCTTGCTTTTAGGTTAAAGGTATTTATTAACAATGTTTCCAGTTTTACAAATCTGAGATGCATGGCCCTATGTGTTATCAGTGTTTGTTACATGGTGTAATATTGAAGCCCTACAAAGAATGGACCTCGAAACGATCATGAAGTGCTTCATAAAAATAAGTATCTTTGATTTACAGGTTTTATCATACCTGTACTCATTTTTCCCAATAGACTGTAGTGTTTTAAAAAATCTGTTGGGGAAAGGTTTTTGAAATTCAATTTTCAATCATATCTTGCTAATCAAACATGCGATCAACTTGTGAAAGTCATGGGATTCATTTCTGACCTAAACTTTGTTTATAATTATAATTGCAGCATGAGTTAAATCCAGGTTTTTTTAATTTTGTTTGGAATCAGAGGCAAAGTTACCTACCTACCTTAATACCAAACTCTAACCCTATGAACTCTAATTTTAATCCTAATCCTAAATATAAAACCAAATTTCAAACCTAACAACCTAAAAACGTCGTGGAGCATGTTTCTGGTCACCAACCATGGACTAGAAGCTTTATTACATTGATAGTTTCCGTGTGACCAGTACGGATTTCTTAGGGTTACTCTACACAACTTGGTATTATTATTGTTTAGATACCCTTCACTTGTTCTTTCTAACACCGAAAACAATGGATTGATTTTGTATCAATTGAGCCTGACTCTCCTAAAGAAGTCTTTAGGTACAACCATTGTTTGCTGATCTCCCGCTGATGGGATGAAGAAGAATAGGCTAAGCCTGTGAAGTCTGTATAGATTGTATTGATGGCATGTCTCTGGCCCCCTTCCTCCTGGGTTCTGTCAAGCATAGCCCCCTATAGAGTGGAAGCTCTTTGTTCAGACTTTATGTCAGGGATCATAGTAAGATACATGTATATTGACTGCTTTGAGAGGCATAGTGGTTTCTATAGGGTCAAGGGAAACTCAAATACCTGCTATGACCCCAAGGCGCTTGCGCCGCGGGGTCATAGCAGGTTGTGAGTTTCCC
>BEXV01000535.1:87126-99299 GCA_003118195.1 Hemicentrotus pulcherrimus | reverse complement strand
GGGGGGGGGGGGGGGGGGGGTCACCCCTAGTCCCTGTTTAGTTTGTAGAGCTGAGGGTTATTGAAAAACATCCCCTTACAAGCTTCAAGGTTACTGATCTGTTTCTACTGATCTATTTTTCAAGACTGAAAGTAAAGGAAGTAGACATTATGAAAGGAATGTAAATAAAACATGGCTTGACAAAATCGGTTGAAATACAATGATCTTTGATGCCGATCCTGCCTATTCAGGCTCCCTTTGAGATGTAATAGGATTAATCGATCTTTAGCCCATCATGAAAAATGTCCTTGTTTAATTATTCAAAATGAGAAGGAAGAGGGGAGAACGTGGAGGGTTTACAATGTTTTCTTTTCAAAATGATTCTTGTAATGTTACGTCTTATATTGTAGTCCGTTGGAGGTATTAGCATGAGGACAGATCTTCTGAATATATTATGTCTGCAGGGATGAATGATTAAAGAGATTATAGCTGTATTGACACTGCAAGCAAAAATCATTGATTTTTCTCACATTCCGGCTTTTCATCGGAAGTTTCTAAGTAACTATCAGTAACCATGACAACCCAAATTGAAAAACAAACCTCTTGAGTGTGTTTTTTATTTAAATGCTCGCAGAATTTCACCAGTTTTTGCAATGTAAATGCTTGCTCTCAAAATGATTAAAATCAATGCTTTTTTTTTGGGTCAAGTGACTCTCCTCGCTCTGAGAAAAAAATACCTTAAAAATTTTTTTTGGGGGGGGGCTACTTTTCAAGCTTGCTTGCATGAAAATGACACTCTTTAATTTCTTTTGCATTGAACTCTCTGCAAATTTTGGGGGCTCTTTTATGACTTTCAGGGGCTCTTTTGGGCATTTGGGGGGCTTATCCGCCCCGAGCCCCTCGGTATTTTTTCACTGTCCTCGCTTCCGTGTTAAAGATAAAGTTGAGTTCTGGTCAAGCGATTGAATTGTGAAAGAAACGTTGTGGAATCGACCAGAAAAGGTTGAACATCTAGTATATAAGTATTTGTGTGTATTGCAAGGTTCTGGAATCATCAACATGATAAGAAATTTGGCCAAATCTTGGCAAAGTTACAAGCACTGTGCACAGGATGATGTATATGGAACTACACGAGCACATGGCGAAAAAAACCTACCCCAGATTCTTACGATGTTTCATGTCATATTTAGAATATGAAGGCATTTGAAGAGCCATGCTTTTCAGGTAACATGTTTAATCTGATGTTCTTCCACCCTTGCAAAATAAGAATGATAATGCTCACAAATGATATTTTACCTCTTCCCAGAACTCAACCTTCTCTTTAACGCATGCAGAGCAGCTTATTTTCTGCTTTCATTATTCCCCTTTAAAAGCGCTCAGACACATCAGAGCAATTGTCATCTGATCCAATGTTAGAGCACTTACGAGAGATCTTCCTCTTTAATGTTTGTTTTCAAGGTGATGTTATTCCTTAGCAACTAAGAATCCACTCGCTCCAGCGAGGAATGCATGGCAACGGAATAATTCAGTTGTATTTTAATGAATCATCAGAGTATTGATACTGTGCATAGGTTTTGATGCAGTTTGCAGTCAGAACCCTTGATCTTTGTTACAGGTTCTAGACGGTGAGACTATGCTAACATCATACTGCATAGGCTCTGTACTGAAGCTGCTCCGGACACAGCTAGAGACTGACAGAGCTAGGCTCTACTCAAGGCTTGAGGAAATGCGTTACAGTGTCAATTGAAATAGGGTCCACATTCTTTTTCCCACTGAGTGTAGTATATAAATATGTGCCTACAGACTAGCTTTCATGGCTGTCCTACCGGATTTACCTTGCAAATTTGAATTGCAATACCTAGATGTATTTGCAGCAATTAGCATTTAGCAGGACAGGGTTCTATTCTGCCTCACACTGTGGAAAGTCTATTCAAATTGTCTGCTGACATACATAACATATAAGTCATACTAAACTCAGCAAACAGTTATAGCGGACACTATTTGTAGCAAAGATTTTCAAATAAATATTGAATTTAAACTTATCTTTTATACATTAAAATAAACATAATTAATCCTCTTTTAAGTAAGATATTATACAATCAGAATCGTATCATTCATGCATGAGTTAGCATAACCATTCAAAAAAAAAAATGAGTCTCTGACAAAATATTGCCCTAATGGGGCATCTTGCCATTCAAATGTTTATGAGCATTGGCATCTTTCTCCATTTCTATATACCTCCTGCACCCCTCCCCTACCCCTCGCGAAAAGAGGTCTTCTATAAACATCTTAATTAGAGGAAAAGCCTTTTATTACTTAATTGGATTTCATTTGCTAATCATGTGGATGTGGTTTTGGGTGATAAAAATATCCCTGGATTCAGCAACGGTTAACTGATACTCAGTCACATTTGATTGTAGATCTTTTTTCTTTTGATTAATTTCTTCAGTAATGAAAAAATATCTATTTGACTTGCCTTTCTAATTCTCGCAGCCAATCAGAGCCCTCAATTTGCACACGCTTTCATCGCTTTAAATCTTTTTTGCTCCAGTTTGGGCTTTTGATGTTTTCATTCTTGCGATTTACTCTGATGAGTGCAAAACAAAAACCTTCAGTCATATCTTCAACATTATTCTTTGACTTGTCTTTATATCATGTTTATTTTTTATTTTTTCCTTCTTATTAACATTTAGTATTCAGTACCGGTAATGAGAAGTTTGTGCTTATATCATTATACAGATGTACTGGAAATATCTAGATACATGACACGACTACGGTAAATAATGCAAAGTGTGAATATGATTTTAATTGATACTTATTTTTTATGAAGATGAAAGTAAAACAGGAGACCTAGTGACTTATTGTAGCTGTAGAACATAGAAATTACAATCAAACAGGAGGCTTGTATTATGAGGAAATGACATTGAATAATAAATAGCCTCATTGGAAACTACATAAAAGAAAGCCATCTGCAGGGAGACCTGAAATGCAACTCTTTATATCTAGCAGGTGGTCTCTATAAATGGGTTGGCATAGTAATACATGTTTGAATGAGAAAGACAATTTAATGGGAAAAACTATGTGCCCTGTATATGTGTAGAATAGTAGTCTCCCTATACAGGTTGACTGTAATATTAATGTGAACAGGGAAAACAAAACACTAATTGAGACAACTCTGTGTCGAAAAAAATGTCATTTTAACAAAACAAAAAATTCCTGAATCATATAATGTTTATTGAGATTATAAAAACATAACAACTTTAATTTTCACGAGAGCCCCCCCAAAAAAAAAACAAATAAATAAATAAATAAACAAATAAATAAATAAATAAATAAATAAATAAAAAAATACAATTGTCCTGAAGATTGTTGACTGTATAGGCTTACCTTAGGTTTGTTTTTATCTCAACCTACTTTATAGATTTGTTCTATTTATTATGCATGTTTTTAGTTCAATATAATTGTGAAATATTCATGATATCCCTGTTGTTGTTTGGGTTATGACAATGACTATAACCATATTGCTGGTACCAGCATATTGCCCTTAAAAACATTTGTGTAGAACTGTAAATGTAGGTCATAGAGGTCATGATTTTGAATCAGCATTCTACAGAATCGGCTGTACAGGATTTTTTTTTTTTTTCAGCAAGAAATTTCAACTCCACCAAATTCTTAATTTTTTCTCTTGGAAAACACTATACCTACCCCCTCCCCCCTCAAACTACCGGTCTATCCCACGTGAGGACCTTGAGCGATTGATGCGTTGACTCAGTGATGTCATTGAGGCTCACACAGACTATGCATTACTTGTGGGATATGCTTCCTGACTTTGAGCAATATCAGCAACTCTTTAAGCCATGGAGTCGGGTTCAGGCTATTCACTCACCTGCCTCTAACTACTGGTCTATCCCACCTGAGGACTTTTAGCGATTGATGCGTTGACTCAGTGATGTCATTGAGGCTCCCACAGACTACGCATTACATGAGGGATACGCTACTTGACCCTGAGCCATCATCCCTTTAGCAGTGCATGACCATCAGGACCTGAACAAGGCCTGTGATCTGTAAGGTTTCACCTGGATGGTTTTAGGACAGGAGGCCATCTGGACATGACTCCTATTAAATACCTTTCGGGTGTAATAACAACACTAACAAGAAGAGTATTATATTATCATCATATTAATTATGCATTTGAAGAAAATTCCAAGAAATTGTTATTTGTAATCTACGTACTACATTCATTCATAAATTAAATAATCAAAAGGAAAACACAAAAAGATAGTATAAGGATCTTTCTGACAGATCTTTTTGACAGATCTATGCCATTACAAAAATTACAATGGCATACAAAAACAAAAGGGTTACATAAAATATGGATTTATTATTTGTGAATGATCGTGTAATATAGCTACCCTTTGAGTTGTGAAATCCATGAATGTACATGTATATCATGTTAATCAGCTATTTCAATTCAATTCTATTCAATTCAAATTTTATTCAACACGCTTCATAAAAGCATTTAAAACATACAAGTAGAGAATGGAATGATAAAAAAAAACAAGATAGGGATAACAAAAAAACAATGGCAATTTATTAGAGCATTAGGATAGGCAGAAAGGAGGGATACCTTTATAAAAGCCTACCCCTAAAACACGTACTTGATTCTCAATCCAATAGTTGAGTGTTCGAATCCCAGCCTACTTTCTAGAGTGATTTTTTGATATTTCTTACATCAAGTTGCCATTTCATACATCAAGTTGCCATTTTTTCATAATTATGAAATGGAAAAATATATTGAGAATAAAAGAAGGCAAGAACCTAATCCACATTAATCACTCTCCACCCAGGTACATGTACCTGGCAATTGCTGGGGTAATACTAATTACAGGGCCCTCAGGAAGATAGGCATATTTTTTTATCAATCCTGATATCGCTTCTCTGGATAAACAAAATTATTCATTATTTTTTCATTTTTTTGTGTTATTATTTAACCATTAAAAAGAAGTGCAAGGTTACCTATATACCCTAGCTGTGCTTTATGTCTCCCTGCACTATAACACAAATAACGTGTTGATTTCATCATTAAGAAGTTTCTACCAGTAATTTCAAAACGAGGTATCGTATAACATGGAAGAATGCTGGTTCATGCTCATAGATGTCTGAAGAGTTACAGATCACATAAGGGGTAAGACGTGAGGGGTCTTCTTTTTAGATCTAGCTGTCTTGGCGAGTGATTGTGAATATATTTTGATTGCTGAGTTCTGTCCATGATAGAGGGTGTCCCTGTGATTTTCAAAACCTTCTTAAGTTACATGTAGAGGGTAAGTTGGAGCATTATTTTGTTAAGTTTCTTAAAACATTCTTTTAAAGTCAAATGAAACCTGTTTGCTTAATATCGCTTTGACATTTTACCAGTAATGATACTAAACCAGTTATTGTAATAGAATTAATACTGATGGGTTGACCCTAACCTAAGCCATCTCATTGTCTACAAACTTCCTATTTGGATTTCACCCTGTTTTCAATAACTATAAATGACTATTAATTTTTTTTTCCCTCCCCTCCCTAATTCCACATTTTAGCAAAAGTAGAACAAAGTTCATGAAATTGCATGTTTTTTCCTACGGGTTTTGTTAATGGATTACTTGATAAGACGTTGTGAAAATGGAGACCTTTGACTGCTTTCCTTCTAGTCTCTATCTTCAAGGCATATGGTCCAAGCCATAGCAAACAGTGTTATCTTCAGAGCACTGACGCACTTTAATGGATTATCAATCGGGTCAATGACGTGTGTCATGTGCTTATGAATTGAGAAATCGTTGATACTGGCTAATAGTGGTTCAAATTGTTAAAACAGGTAGTCGATCTGCGCAGTTGCACTGTTAAGTAGCAGTTGACGTAACCCTCTTTTGTTTTGAGTAGGCAGTTGAGACAAAAAAATTAATTTGATGATGTTCTTCTCTTCTTTATCTCTCTGTGATGAGCTTTCACGCAAAGTGGATGTAGAAATGTGACTTTGAAACGTGATTGGCGAAAGAGCAGGGGAGAGAGAAAGGGAGATAGAGGCCTTAACACTAAGTTTGTGCGCTAACGACTTCAAGGAGAGTATGATCATCTGGTTGTATAGCCACCGTGATAACTAGTGATGTTGTTGCTTAGGAGCTCATTAGCAGCCTACCTGTTCGGCCTTTAAGCTTACGTCATTAGCGATAGCGAAGGTGGATTTGGAGGAGCTGTTTCGTATTGGACTCAGCGGGGGAGTGTCGTCGTTTCCGTCTCGTCGTCGTTATTAATTTCTTTGCATCCATCACTGACTACATCTGTTATGATATGATATTTTCTTCATAATTTAACGTTTTTTGGTTGTAAACTTGTGGTAGCCTTAGTGAAAATTAAGCATTTTCTTTTGTGAAAGACCATGGACTATTTTCTATAGATGATTGTTAGAGAAAGATGTGATTTCATTTGTACAATCGATTGTGTGCATTGTATTCACTTGTGGATAACACACTGAACATACTGTATTTGCTATTACAGTAAGTCTCTGCTTTAGTGACAACCTGTAAAGAAAGACCACCTGTCTATGAACACCACGTTTTCGTTTCTATTCAGAAGTGTTTCTCATTGAAATATGTACTAAAAGAACCTGTACATAAAGACCACCTGCCTAAAAAGACCACTGTTCTTGCCTCCGTTGGGTAGTCTTAATGACAGGTTTCACTGTACAGAGCCAAGTATAAAGATTCTGATTCTCTCCATGTCTTAATGATGGAAGCTTGAAACTTCTTGATCTATGCAAGGAACTCGATAAGAAACAGTGAGGAATCGAAGCCGTGCAAAGCCGATAAATCAAGGTCTTGCTCCCTGTACATTTATCGCTGTTTGTGAGAGAAGAGGCAGCTAGTGCAAGGAAATATATGTGAAAGCTGGAGAGCCAGGGAGAAAGGATATGCACAATTATATTGCTGTACGTGAGGCATGTCTCGTGATTGTCACATTTCGTTGAGATTTTGTTGACTTGTACACGATCTGTCTGGGACAGACAGCGACCCCCTCCTCCCTTTCTTTGGTCAAAAAATAGTAAAATTAATATTTTTCTAACATATATGTAGCTGTGCAAGCTATTAGACTGGATACTTAAATAGTTCACTGTTTATGAGACCTGCTTAACTAAGCTTTGTAGTTTGGAGACTACCACTGACTAAACTGTCATTTTTTTTTTACTCGCATTTGGCCAAGATTTCTCTTTGTGAGGTCATCGTGTGTAGGAGAGAACCCATCACAGTAGGCTGACTCAAGCTGCAACTCAATTTCTCCTTTGTTTCCCCATCCCCGTATCCCCTTGCAAAATAAACAGCCTTGCCAGAGCTTTACACTAGCTAGCTTTCCCCTGTCCCCCTTCCCCGTAACTTTGTGCCAGACCCCCTTCCCCCTCCCTCCTGACAATCATCTCTAGGCTAACAGTGACGATTGAAACGACTCGTCGCTGAGTAAGGCGAAGGCTATCACTTTCTCTCCGTTGCTGCGTAGCTAGCTGATTGTCTGTTGTGCTTGCGTGCTCAGTTGTCGGGTGCTAGCTGCCAGGCAAACTCCGCACACCAGCAAGCTCTCCAAGAACTCTGTTGCTACAGATGTCCGACGGAGGGCTTGAGAAACAAAGGCCTTCTCTTGGAAAGACAACTCTTTATTGGCGCTTTTTACTCATGCTGCTCCTTGTTAAAATGCTGCATTAAAATAGTACTGATGAACTTTGTGGAGCTGGAAATTGAACTGCATTTACATCGAAGATCTGTACTAAAGTGTCTGTCATTGGTGAACTTACGATTCTTGATGAATCTCTATCATCATCGGAAACTGGATTTTCTTGCATATAACATTCTTATTCAAACATTTTCAAGATTCAAGACATCCAACGCTTGGGAACTAAAGGAATTCAGATACAACTGAAAATGTGCTGTAGATTCTCTTCTATCTAAAAAGAATGCCAAGTTACAACAAGCACAAAAGCTGCTGAACTCTCTGTGCCACATAACTTAAGGCAACATTGAAGGAAAAAAAAAAATTATGACAGCCATTACCAATCCACGCTTTGGATCGCCCGATTCTGGGCGCTATACGTCAGGTATGAACAGCCTCAACTATTTGAGTTCTAATAACTGGTGCGCCCTCGCTGGCTTCGGGAAAGGACAGAAGACCAAAATGTATGATAAGTTCATGCATGAGAGGATCTTGAATCTACTCCTGGAGGTAAGTCCTTCTTGTGCTCACAATGCTCACCAGCTGTGTGTAAAGTCTATATACTCTGTTGATATCCAACTGCATAACATCTTATCTTCCTTGTTAATAAATGGAGGAAATCCGTTGAGAATCAATCGGACTTGTGTGAAATGTTGCTCGGAGCAGAATCCAAATGTATTTCGATAGAGAGCTTGAATGCCGTACAGTGATCAGAACCTCTTCACTTTCTCTAGTAGCCTTTTGATATTCCATCTGTCATCTTCCATTATTTAAGTGAAATAGAAAAAAAAATATTGGAATTAAAGAAGGCACGTATGAAAATGAATGCGAGAGACAGTACTTTGATGTAGTATGGATGGATGATTCCTATCATTAGTGTGTTGTACTTGTAGTAATTGTTGTAACATCATTCTATAGTGTCAAATGTTTGTGCCACATACGTATACCATTTCCCTAATCTAAGTTTCATAGGAAATATTGTAAAAACGAAGATAAAATGCCCCAAAACTTTATATATTTCATATGTGAAAAACAATCAGACTTGCCTTTTTATATTAATTTTAATTCTTAACTGAAAAGAAAACCTACAAAATGTTATCATACCAAAACAGTATTGAAGCAGAGTATTAGCAGGGAGGCCACACGTGCACACAAAACTTGTGCAACTCTTAAAGTGATAATCAAGTTTTATTAACCAGGGTTAAGCAAGGATTATTATTTGTATAAGAGGTTGCGCTTAAATAGATTAGACTGATCTTAATTTGTGGCTGCTGATTCTATTACAAAGCTGTCGATCGCAGGAATGATCTTCATGGTTGGTTCTTGCAAGGTTTCTATACGATGTAGTTGATATTGTTGCTTTTACATTGATGCATCAGACAAATTTGGAAGGCTCCACGATTGCAAGTGGGTTTCAGACTAGGTTTATGGTTAGGGTTAGGACAGCTAGCCAGTGTCTTTGAACTCAGGGTAAATTCTCCCAACATAGGAAATGGACTTGAAGGCAGTTGTAAAATTAGGCATGTGCCACACACACACACACACATGTCTGCTTCATTCTGTGTACATGTGCAGGTGAGACTCTTCCTTGTCTGTTCCCTTGACAATTTCACAATTACATTATCACTTGAATAAAACAATGGGGCTAATAAATGACATAAATGACGGTGCTTTGATCCGTCATAACAGCTCTCATGGCTGAAAACAGACTAAATTAGATGCTGATGAGATACGATACAGACATAAAACTTAACAACAATAACAAATTTGCAAAGGTGTTACGTATGTCTGTAGGAATAACAAGTTTATAGTTGTGTAAGTGATTTTTGTTTTGAATTTGTCAGTTTTATGGGGTCAAAGTGTGTTAATACTGGTACCTGCTTAATTGACAAGCTGCATAAAAAGACCATTTATACAATTAAAAGAACAGACCTTTGATTCCCTTTAATAATTTGAGTCATTGAAAAGTGTTTTAAAGTCAGCCTGCAGGCTCTTCTATCCCCCTTTTGATGGTCTTTATTTGTAAATAATGATTATATTCTATTCTTGTAAAACTCATGACGCTCTGACACTCTTGTGAAACTCATGACTTTAAAAATATGTGAAAATAATTTTTCAATGTACTTCTTAATAATGAGCTGATGACTTGATGAACTGATACTGTCGGCAAGCAATGGGGATTAGAACCGATACTTTGGGGAGGTAGTGAAAACTCATGACTTTAAAAATATGTGAAAATAATTTCTCAACGTGCTTCTAAATAATGAGCTTTTGATTATCACCCAAGCATAAGGTTCTGAAGCACTCAAGGAATTTCTTTCCAGCAAACCCATTTATTTCGCCTGGATAGAGTTTGGCAAATATTTATATCTTGCTTGAGATCATTAATGCCATGGCAGGGGTTCGAACCCAGTACCTTATGATCAACAAGCTCATGACTTATCAACAAGACCTCAGCACCACATAGAGATTTGATTGTACGAAGGCACAGGATGTTGGGTTCGACGTGACTTGATGAACCGATACTGTCTGCAAGCAATGGGGATAAGAACCGATACTTTGGGGATGCAGTGGGGGGATAAAGTAATAGAATATGACCCAGGCGGGGTGAGCCTATCAACCTACATGCATGACCTTGGAGTCTAAGTGGCCGTGACTTCATATTTCCAATCTTTGGTGAATGAAAAGTTTTACTGTAATTCACATATCACATAGGTGAAAGCAGTAGTGTCGGTTATCAGTTTGGTTTAAAGGCCCACTGCCCTACTTGTAGCTACTTGCGCCCTCTATATAACAAACATTGCCTAATCGGTGACCATTGGTCCCCCACCATCCTCTTTTTCTTATGTTAACTGAGAGCTGAGTTGATGGGATAACCACCTTTCTAGTGACCTTGCAGGGCGCTCTAATCCCTCATGTACACTATGGCAGATAATCTTTAATTGATTGAATCTCCACAAAACTAACAATTGATCAATTGAAAATGAAAAGAATTACTCTTTTAATAATCATTGCAAACCAATATGAACAGTTTTAAAAAGTGCAAGATGATCACACCAGATCTTGTCTGTTTCATTTTGGTTTATATGAGGCAGCTATGCCATGCTCTGCAATGAATGTCACATAATCAACAAGTTTTTCATTAAGTAGTTTGTTTTTATTTTGCTGGTCCCAATTATCCATCTCCTGGAGGATAGGCAATTCAGAATCAATTTAAGTCATTTCTTGTTTTACAGAGTGCCATTCTACTACCACAACTCTAGATCAGCTAGCTCAAATGAAGCAAACCTCTTGCAGAAGATTTATTGCTGATGTCAAGCTCTTCTGTAAAGTGGGAATGAACCTTAAATGTCAAGTAGCGGTTGATCTAAAGGAATCTTGAGGGCAATCAAAGCTAACCGACCAACCTGCAGATGGATGGGTCGCGGGAAGTGCTACGAGTGTATCATCTAATATCAATTAGCCAACCCTATCATCTAACAAGCGCTTCAAGTGTTTCACATCGCGGATCCAAACCGGCATTAGCAGTTCCAAGAATGCAGAGGGGGTACGCGAGACATGTTGCAGTTGCGCATCCAATGTCGTTTGAGCCGCATCAAAGCGTAGTTAATCTCTCTAACTTAAGCTGGGGGAATCCATAAGAGCCTGGATGGGGGTAATACATACCGATGGAGGACTACGCAAAGTCTGTCAGCTGGGATCACGTGGAGGGCAAGCCATACGTGACTTCTGTATTTCACGTTGCAGGCGAACATTGTACTGTTCGGGGGGGGGCAGTCCCAGGCTCGGCTCTGTCGTTGCACTTCTCGAATTCAATCTTGGGCGATTAGGAGCAATTGAGAGCTGATGTGTGAAGACTTCTGAAGTGCATTGGATCCCTTTTTTTTTTGTATTCCTCTGCCTGAAGATTTTTGTCTTTCTTATGTTACTCTATGGCTCTCTTTTCCGTCTCTTTCCGTCTCTTTCCCCTCTCTTTTCTTTCATTTTCTCTTCCTTTTTTTTCTGTTTAATATTCTTCATCATAACCTCTTTCTCTCCTATTAGATGTTCTTTCTGTTCAGAACTTTCTGCTATGTATTGTGCTGACAGTCAGAAGGATGTTAATTCATAAGGAATTATGGGTCTTGACAGACTATGTAATTGTTTAGTTTTTTTAAACCTTCCACTCTCCCCTCCCCCCTTATATTTTTCCTTGTGCTAATTTTATTTAATTGAAGCCTTTCCATTTCATTTCCCTCTTTTTGATAATTCATTTTGTTCCCTCCATCAATCAACCCATCCCCTGCCTCCAAAGTTGTAAACCTTCAACATGTAAACCACTGTCTACATGAAAATCAAATCTCATAATACACAACGCTCACTCCCGTTTAAATCAAATTTGTGCCGTCACGTTCTCCATTCAGTATGTGCTGATGAAGTTCTCTCTCATTAGCAAACTCCCAGACTCTCTCTCGTAC
>BEXV01000535.1:51011-70115 GCA_003118195.1 Hemicentrotus pulcherrimus | reverse complement strand
GTAATGTTGGATAGAAACAAAATTAAAATACCAATTAATTAGGAGCTTGAACAAAGCTATTTCCAAGTATTCTTTATTGTTTCCAAGCTGCCTGTCTTTATTAATCACATCACTGGCCTACCTTCATTGTATTATGCTAACATTGTAAACGTTTACGATAGCATTAATATGCAGAAAGGCAGCATGAGATTTCTGCTCCACTCATGAAAATAACTTACATATGCTACCAAGACATCATGATATTTGTTATTGTATTCATATGAACAAACCATTAGGAACTAAAACATAACCGGGGCTAATATACAGCCCCATAGAATGGGCATACAATAGCACAACCAAAAATAGTGTATTTGATTTGAAGCATAACGGTGTTTGGCATTCTTATTTTCTCAGAAAAAAAGGGTCTAGATTGCATTTATTTATTTACAATGGGATATACAGCTAGATGCTGTAATGTCAAATGAAACATAATTAAGTGATTAAGAGAAAGGTAGAGCGTTTGTTATGTTTCTGTCAATCATACTTCAGGCATGTTGCCATAAAAGTCAAGAACTGCTTTGCTACTACCGGTATTTAGCCGTAGGGCTCAATAACCTACCTATGTGTATTCAAGATAGAAGGATCTCCAAAATGTAGATAGACCCTGACATTTTACTCACATTTGTTTATTATGATTTGTTGATTGCACATTAAGAATGCAAAAGTTTGAACAACAATGCAAACTCACATACAACATAAATTTGAGCAGGGAGTTTGTGAATTAACCCCGAAAGTTGTGAAAATTCTGGATTAACACAACAAAAATATTAACGCCGTAATTAATAATTGTCCAAACCAAGTTTTGAAAAAATCAAAATAATCTACCTTCTTGAATATAAAACAGTTTTTGATTGGTTGATACATGTTTAAATGTGTGATTAAAGTGTCAAGAAATGTAAAGAAGTTGACAATATTTTTTTCTTCAAAGTACTTTGCACCATTTTAGCGCACTCTGGAAGTTTGGTATGACAGTTAACCTGGTTCCTAAATTGGTTAACACTACCGGATGAAGAGGGGAAATAGGTCCAATTAATTCTTCTTGTTCACAGTTCCCTGGCTCTAGGGACTTCCTATATGAAAGACAAATACCAGAAGGTTTTTAGCCATCCTTCTTGGGCATAAAAATTTGTTGTTTTTCTGGTTGTTCATTTCATTTTATAGGGGTAAAAGAAGTTTTCTTTACTTTGGAAAAAAAAGACAAGCTAGCTTTTTCTTGTGCACGTAGGGATATAAGTATGAGATTATCATCATCATCATCATTATCACCACCACCATTATCATCATCATCATCATCATCATCATCATCACCATCATCACCATCATCACCATCATCACCATCATCATCATCATCATCAACATCAACATAGTCATCATCATCATCATCATCATCATCATCATCATCAACATCAACATAGTCATCATCATCACTTTTTGTGTCAATAAGAAATGTAATATTAATAAAAAAAGAATAAAAGATTTTGCCTACTTGCCTATCAAGTTCAAGTAGATCTTTTCATTTGATAAGTGGGTACAACACTAAGATATGTTTTTCTTTTGAAGAAAACACAAGACAAGCTATCTTTCTTGTATACACCTAGGAATACAAGTTAGAGATAGATGTGACAATACAAAGTCCTCTTACTACTGTTATTATCATCATCATCATTATTATCAATTTATCGCTATCACATAAATTTATACATAATCAGTCTACCTTTCTTCAAATCTATACATCATATTACATAACTTTTTAGAATAAGAAGAGAATCATCAAGCAGAAATGTACATGTAGGTATGCATGATCAAATCTTGAAGAATTGCGAAAGGTTATCGTAGCTTAGAAAACAACAGATGTTTGTTATTCAGGTGAACATGTGTATAAGTAGGATGCCCCTACCAGCACTTTTCTAAGGCTACTCTCGTCCTTCGACTCACCCGTGATATAGTTTGCTTTTGGATAGATCGACCATGGAGGAAAAGGTTAAAAGCAAGTGACCGATTAATGAGACGTTGAGCAGGGATTGACCAACATGGGTCATTTGAAGTCAGACCTCTTGATTATTATCAGTATCTCCTTGAACTATCTCAGCAAACAATTGAAAATCAATCGGAGGATCTAGTTCTTAGATATTGTTCCCATTGTCTCTGGCTTTAAAAACGTTTATTGATCTCAAGTGGTGCCCCACATACTAGGAATGTTTGACTGCTAGTTTGCTGTAATACTATAGGCAGTGGGAAAGATGCATGAGGGCAGTGAGCTGGAAAGCTCTAAAATACATTTTGAAAACTAAAGGGAAAAAAGAGGTCAAAGAACTGGAATTAAATATATTGAAATTATCACTTGAAAGTTTCACTATGAACATGGCGGACAAAGAAAGCGGACAAAATATACAGTTCCTCAGGTAGACAAAGCTACAACTCTTCACTGCCATAGAAATATGTAAAAATGTTGAGAACAGGTTAAAATGCATTGACACCTGTTCTACACATTATTACATACATGTAATAGCAGTGAAGGATGTTCCTTTGTCTACATGAGGAACTGTATATTTTGTCCACTTTCTTTGTCCGTCAAGTTCATAGTGTTTAGTCCTTTTAGATTTCCAGTGAGCAAAAAGTAATCTACTTACTGATTTTAGGTATATGTTTGGACAAAGTTTATGGAGTAGTGCATATCTCAAGTTCTGTTGTGTACTTCTGTACAGTAGAAATCATAATAAGATGTTGAAGCTATTGGTCGATTATACATCTCCTAACTCTTACATATTATCTTTTTAGATCCAGAAGTCTGTTGAATCATATACTTTAACACAGTGTTTATAACTTACTCGGTACTGGCTCTCAACAAACAACATAACTTTAATCACCCACATCTCCTGCAATGATATGTTGTTCACTCTGCGGTATTTAATTTTTGCTCAATTGATCAACTATCCTTTACAATTTGGATTGGATTTGTGGCATATAGTCCCTCAAAAAAAAGAATGTGTTATCCTGGATACGGCTGTACGAGAAGGGCTGATTGGTCGCATTATATGCATTGATTGAACAACCTACCTTTTTATTGATTTCTGTTTTACATATATTTATTCTCCATACATATCCTAGCTATTTGGAGCCTCACTTTTAGTCAGAACACTTCCTGAGCGATCATGAAATATTCATTTCTCGACGACAGGTGTTTTGAAATGCCTAGAGCCCTCGCTTGATATGAGATGGACAGTTAAAGTCAAAATCTAGCTTCCATTGAATGTACAGTCTGAACCAAAATGATGTCATATTATTGATTTGAATTCTAGAGAAAACGTGATGAGTTTTTTTTTTTTGTAAAGCATGACTGAAAGCAAGATGATCAAACTTTAGTTTTTTTTTTATCAAAAATTAAGTTTACAACAATACTTATATATAAAATGTTCAAATTTTGTGAGTTGTTCAGATTCCACAAATCAACACTTCAGAGCTGGTTTTTTTTTTTGTGCTTGCCATTAGTTGCTTAGCAATAACACTAGAATGTGAGAAAAATCAATGATTTTCTGCATGCAGTGTGAATGCAATGCAGCTATTGTGTACCGGTAAGTTTCTTGCCATGGGAATCATTCAGCGTGTTTCCACAGAAAACATTGACACAGTATTATCTGTGTCATACTGTGTCATACCGTGTCAGTTTTCCTTTGGAAACACAAGTGTGTTGGGTCAAGTCGACTGAGATGCGGATTATCAGATCCACCTCTGGGAGGTGGATCTTGCCATGTCGATCCCAACGAACTCCCTGTGAAATCGCTGTGGAAACACACAGCGACAAACCTTGTCTGGCAGAGCATCAGAGCGCGCGAAGCCCCAATCAACACTGCAGCATGATTGGTTGGAAAATACTCTGAAATACGCGTACCATAATTAACATTGTATTAACGGCCCCCGTGTATTAACCGCACACCTCTTTTTTGGCATGTAAAATTTTCGTCTTACTGTCAACAGTGCAAGATAAAATTGTCGGTAAAATATGTGGAAATGTCCTGTACCATTCGTAGTCCCATATGTTCAAATTCGTGCTGGTTTTGACTTCCTTTTTTTTTTTTCTTGGTTGCAACATGTATAAACCGCGCCCCCGACTTTGACATTTTTTCGGCGGCAAAAAGGTGCGGTTTATACACCGTTAATTACGGTATACAATAATATGTTTATATACATGCTGTACGTAACAATGAAAAATGTACGTCGCAATAGAATAGCATGGAATCCTGTGTAGATCTGAATCCACGATCAAGGTCAAAGGTTGAATCTTGACTTCCAATTGACACAGCATTTGCCTGACTTGGCACTCGGAATCGGGGCGAATCAGAATGCTGCGCTCTGTGGAATCAGATTGGTTTAATAACTTGTCGCCGCGACACTGTATTTCAATCCGGATAATCTGTGTTCCACTTTTTTCTGTGGAAACATGCTGATTGTCATTAACGATTCTTCACACTTTTGCAAGTTCCCTGTCAAAAATGTTTCCAATTTCACAGTACTCAGTTCAGGAATTTGGATTATTCTCGTTCTACTTGTTTATAATCATTGCATTTCTTTTTCTTCTTTCATTATTTTCAGCACATGCTTCAGAAGATTGGGCAATGGGACTTCAATATTTTCAAGTTTGATGAAATGTCCAAAGGTAAGAGCATCTCCATATTCTTGTGATAATTGAGAAGTTAATTGCATTTTTAAGTGATGGAGAGATGGATGAATGATCGACAGGTGGATGGGCATGTGAAGTGAAAGAGAAAGGAGAGGATAGATGAGACATGCGATTGAAGGAATGAGTGAGAGAAGGGTAGATTGATTGAGGGATGGAGTGTAAGAGTACAGGAAGGATATCATGATTGAGGAATAGAGCAATGAATTAGATTGATAGTCATGATTGATGGATGGCTGAAGTGAATCAAAGCTGATTCGGAAATGCTTGATAGCTTGATGAAGCGATGAATGAAAGAATAAGTAAATGGATGACTTTGCAGAATGAAATATGCAGCAAACGAAATTCATTGCTGTTATCTATGTGTAATGAACAGGAATGTGGAAATATGCTGATCATCATAATAATGAACGTAGAAATATATAATAATGATAATAATACATATGATTTATAATGCGCCAAATCCACTTGACAGTCAAATGCTCAAGGCGCAGCTTGTTCAAAAGATGAAATACATACGGTACATGATACATGTATACAAGGTGCGATAGGAAGGTACAGACATGAAAGGTTATGGTAATCAATTATAAGCTAAATTAAACAGATATTTCTTAAGATTGTTTTTTTAACACTTTAGCAGAAATGCTATTCTTAATCCATTGAGGGAGAGTATTCCATAATGAAGATGAGCGAAGGTTGCTCCCCCCACTTTGTTTTAACCCTAGGAGTAACAAGTAAGCCAGAGTTTTGAGAATGTAGCTGTCTAGAAGGAAAGTAATGCTTAATCAAGCTGATGTTATACTGCGGAGCAGAGCCATGTATACAGTGAAATAAAAGCAAAATCATCTTTATATTGAATACCGTAGCTAAATCTGTGCAATAATTGTCAGCATTTTCCTATGTTAAGATAAGAGCCTTGTCCTGGCTGAGTGTAGCACAGGAAAGAAATGTGTTGTAATCTGCTGATGATCGAATGTTGAAGGAAGACAGCATTTTGTAGATGTTCTTGGTAGATAGTGTGAGGGAAGCAATCCAGAGCTAGGATCCAAGATGCGATCATACTCATAGATAATAAGCATAGCCAAGAGGGAAGAGAGATACATTGGTATCATAGTACTGTGTTGACATGGACAGCTCATGAAGAATTACTCGCTAATGAAAGTTTTGATTGTACTATTCAGCATTACTGCAGGCCTCCCCCCTCTCCCAAACAAAAAGTTAAAAATGAAAATAACACTGGGAGAGTGTAGATACTAGAAGCATCAACTATGATGGATAGTCATAAGCATATTGCCAAGAGGGGAAAGATGTTGGTAGTGTTTTCTTGCTGGTTATCTTCAGAGCTCACCATCCTCTTGTCCCCCGCCTACCGTTTCATAATGGGATGTCACCCAACTGAATATGAGCTTGGTCCTAAGAGCAATTGAGCATAAAGATTGAATATGATGAAGAAATGTTCATGAATAATGAAAATAGGGTGGTAATTAATTTCCATACTTATCTAAAACTTAATTCATCTTCAATTATGCTATAAATCTGTATTAATGGAAGGACTTAAGGAAGTTGAAAGGGGAGAACCATGTTTACTTTAATAGTGTATGCAAAATTAGGTGGGTCATGGGGGGGGGGATGATCACCCTCTGACCTTGTCGATGTTTTTCCATGGTGCCCCTTCTTATTGAAGAATCCTGGATACACCCTTGGATGTATCCTTATACTTCAATGCCGTATCAGTCTCAGGTGTTCCTCGTTCATTTTTACCTTGCCAGCGTATTGAATGCATTATTGTGTCGTTGTTGCCATCAGCGTATTATCATCATTGGTAATTTTTCACTCTTCAGCCTGATGTAGCAATCCCCTCTTTTGCTCTTCCCTTCTTCGTCTCCTTCCGTCCGTTTGTTTTTGGCAAGTTTGCCCTGGAGCTGTGCTCTTCCCATTGCGACCGTCAGACGGTGAAATGGATGAGGGGATAACAGGAATATGAGCGAGTTCCCAGTTGCCGTGGCAACCACGGTGATGAATTTTGCTACCGTCAATAACAAGCTCCCTTTTGCAGGTGTTTTGTTGACTCGTGTTATCTCTTGATGAGTTTATTGTGTGTATGTGTGTCTGGCGTTTCTCTCCCTCTCTCTGACAAGTTCTGTCTTTCTTCTTTCTCTCTCTATTTTTTCTCTAATGATGATCATAACGGTGGATCCATATGTCTGTCGTGCCGTGGCGCTCCAACATTAATAGCCGAGCAGCTAAATATGTAGCACTCTTGCACATTGGGTATCCACCTGGGTTGAGAGCAGCAAATGATGATTACTTTCTTGCCAGAGGATGTTGGTGCCTGGCTGAGATATGAACCATCAACCCTTGAATTGAGAGTCAAGTCAATAAACACCCCAACACCTCTCTATCTCTCCATCTTAATTTGATCTTTCTCTCTTTTTCTCTCTTTCTTTCTCTTTCTTTCTCTTTTTCTCTTTCTATCTTCCTCTTTTTCTCTCTCTCTTTCCATCTCTTTCATACTCTCAGTCTCTGTCTCTCCTCTTTCTCTCTCTCTCCTTATCCCCCCCCCTTCTCTCTGTTGTAATTCTTTTTTTCTTTTTTTTAAGTGATGATGGCTGTATTTATGATAACTTTCTACATAACCAAAGAGTCATGCCTCATCTTCATTCTGTGCACATTTAATTCAGGAGAATCTTATCCTGTGGTTATGTTGACAAAATATGTAATTGTGTCTTTAAAGTTTGATAGGGACTTTATAATAGAAGAATTGAAAATGCAGACATACTAATTGATGGCTACCAGAAACAAACGTAGACGATCCAAAGTTTGATTTGCTGTTATTAAATCTAGGGTTTGCCAATTTGACCCATAAGCAGGTTAAACGCAGGCAGCGGTAATTTGTGTTCTTTTGTTTTGCTTTGATAGATGATATTGCTCTTCCAATTTAGAACACCCTCTGGTCATCCTAGAGAACACTTGTTTAGAGTTTTCAGTCCGACCCATAATTCAGTTTGTTTTCTGATTTGCTTTCAACAATTCTTTTTGGTTCCTGGATGATTCATTCTTCCCTAAGCCTATTTTAGGTGAAGCTGATCTTTCATTATTGGCATTTTGTCATTCTTTTTATTGGTATTTTATTATCAGGCATTTAAGATTGTTTTTCAATTATATATTAATCAAAGTTTTGACCTGTGAGTAATGGTAATATAGCTATTAGTAGAAGGCAAGTGAAGTCAGTGATTTCTTGCTGAAAGCATAAAAACTCTTTTCTTTTTTTTGTATAGATTTAAACGTGGGAAGTGCATGCAGGGAGATGGAGAAAGAGAATTTATTAATTTCTTTCTTTAATTAGGATAATTTTCAACAGGGTGAACGGCTTCATTTGAAGAAGAATAAGAAAAAGAGAGGATAGATAGATAGATAAGAGAAGACCTACTTCTGAGAATGGACATTCAGAACAGACAAGAGATGGATGGAAATAAGAATAGAGTGAAGGAAATGGAGGAGAAAATGGAAACGCAGGGAAAAGAAACAGATATTGTCATGGATAACAAAATATATAGAGAGACTGTGTAGAGAGAAAGAGAGATAGAGAGAGAGGTAGAGGTAGTGGAAGTTGTAGTTGTACATGTAAAGAGAGAGAGATAAAGATAGAAAAAGAGAGAGGGATAAGAAAGAAAAGGGAAAACATGCACAGATAAAGACCGCTGTGTGAAAAAACTTCAGTTTCAGTGTCAACAACTAGGCACGCTCGTTTTGACCGCTACCAAAATATTGAAGTCGAGTAACGTTATACTGTCTCAAAATCGATATCTTGTATCGTTGGGTTTAAACGTGACCACAGTTGAGAAAAGTGACAGCCTGTAAATAGTCCGTCTTTGAAATCTCTGAGTTTGTAATTACACGCGAAAGCTTTTACCACAAAGTAATTTCTACTTCAAGCAAAGCTACCCCTCAACCATGTTTATTTCCTTGCTTACAATCCTGTGGCGCTATAGATACATGTAGATCTACAGTATAGGAGCACCGAGGTGAATCACTTCTCCAGAGTGTCGCAGATTTGCAGATGATATATCTAGCCCAAGCATTCACAATCACTAAAATAGGAGATATGACCCTCAATTAAATTTTCAAAATCCCTTTTACAAAATGGAATATATACAGACTCGAATACTGATTTGATTTTCACTGCTTTTTAAGTGGCAGCATAGCATGTGATAAACAATGATAGATGTTTACTCGAAAGCACCATTACTGTTTGATCTAATAATTTTGTTCATACTGTTCATGAAATAATTGACATTTGGAATATCAGAACACAGTTCAGAAATCAATTTTTTAACCTTCAAGTACCTCCCCATTTGTTTTGTATGTGAACGATAATAATGTGAAGCTGTGAACATTTAACAAGAAAGTCACGTTGAAGGACATCTATAAACATCTCCTTCCTAAATGTCCTTGCCATTGTCTGTGTCCATTCAAAGTATGAGCCCTTCGTATGAGGACACCATCCCCCATGTGATCAAGAGGGGTACATTCCGAGGGGCAGTGTTCTAAACCTGTCGCCTCCCCCTGTAAAGAGAGGGGAAATTAATGGTGAAGGCATGCCCCTAGCGGAGCCCCTGTTTGATCAGGTGTTTGTTTTGCAATAGGGGGCCTGCCTACCCCTTCCCCATTTTCATCATGATTACTATGGATCCCTTGCCAATTTGGTGATTGGACGGGATTTGCTGCTAACTAGGTTTATGTTATATGCATGGACCTACTTTGTAGTAGGTTCATGGTATATGTAGGTTGGTAATATAGGGTACATTAGAGACATTGGAAGAATGTGTGTAAGTCCATTTTGAAATTTGAAGCAGATAAGAAATTCATTCCGAAAATTTCTTTGAAATTAAATGCTCTGCATATAGTGCAATGATATTTAAATCTATCATTGAAGGTTATTGCTCATTTCAAGCAATCATTTGATATGTTGTGAGAGAGATAAGAGGAAAGACTCCGACATTAAAAAGCATGGTCTTACAGAAATGTTCTTTTATACATTTTGTTTCAAAATTCATGACAGTTAAATCTATCCAATATATCTTTGTAAAGGATGGCAAAATGTGACCACATGCATAACAATGTTGTAAAATGCCTGTCAAATTGATTTCAGTAAAAGTGTGATTATCCATAAGTAAAGAAACCTACCGTTACATGAAGCATCTACCCCCCACCGGGATCCCCAAACTGCAAGTGAGTGTTCCTTTCTTGCATCATACCACTTGGAATCTACAATACGCATGTTCACAGATTTTTATCAATCAGTAAGGGACAATGTCACGGAGTGTAGACCGGGATACAGAAGTTAAGTGACAGTGGGGGAAGGGTATCTGATTTGAGTCGATTCGAGGGACCTACCTAGCTGTCTGCCGTTAAAGAAAGATATGTGGAGTGAGTCAACTTGTAAAAGGGGCATCATCATCTCTGGGTCTCTCCCTCTCTGTCTCTCTCTGTCTCTCTTTCTCTGGGTCTCTCTCTCTCTTGGGGGAGGGGGGCAATCCTCAAGGGGAAGGGTGTTATTCATCCTCCTTCACAGAATGTAGTCTTGTGTTCAGACTACCCTAATTCATCATGTAGCTATAGGAGAATCGTATGTATAGCTTGACAATAAGATGAATGTCATATAAAGAAACGTTGTATAACAAAACGCCTGTTTGAGCACAGTTTTGAACAAAAAAAAATAGATAGAGTAAGGACCCCACTCTAATCGGAGTTATGGTTAGGATAAGGATTAGGTCATTTATAGCGTTTAGTCTAGGAATGAAGTTTAGAATTCATTCTTAGAAATTGATTGCTGAAGCACAAGTCTTTCAACCATACAGATAGGGGGAACAAAGAACTAGTGAGTGGTTAATTGCTAGAAGAAATTAAATTTTTTCCTAAAAAGCTTTGATAAAGAATGGGAAGAAAATGTAAAATGAGAGATGGAACAGAACTTAGAAAGAAAGAATGAGAAAGAGAGAGAGAGAGAGAGAGAGAGAGAGTAGGTGGGGGCAAAAAGATAGAGAGAGGGAGATATACTGTAGGAGTAGTACAGCCAATGATGATATCAGGACTATTCTATCAAGGGTAATGGATTGAAAATCATAATACCGGTATTTCTAGAAGAAATTTGTTAGAAGAAATTTCGTCGCTGTTTTCACGAAGTGACGGTAGTGAAAAAAAATTGCATTCACTTTGCGTTACGATTTTCCTCACTACCATCACTTCGTGAAAACAAGGACGATTTGATAGATACATAATTGCGTAAATATGAATGTTTCATGAATGATGATGTTACATCTTAATTGACACATCGTTTGATGAAATCAAGATGGTTGGCCTGTGTCAAGCATTTATTCAAGTTATATATGTATTGCTTAAATCATGATTCAGTTTGTCACATTGTCATCAAGAGTCTGGTTACATGAGACTAGAGGCCGGTCTTGTGACACGGAGTGTACTGGAGGAAGCTAATCGTTCTGAATTTGTTTGATCATCGTCATGGGGATAACTGTCATTTGGAAAGACTATCCTTGCGAAAGATGGGATGTGACATATGCGTAGTGTGATTCTGTGTCTTCAGATTTGGATGCGCCCCCCCCCCCCCCTCCCATGAGTCCTTGTTCATCCTGTTTTTGCTTATTTCATGAGAGCTCACAAACTGTTATGTAATAGCTCACCTTGTAGCAAACCTAATGGTTAATCTTATTGAAATGAATTTTAATTTTCCTCTAATCAAATCTGCCAATTACTCTGAAAACATGAAGGTATGATTTTCATCTAATTTTGTACCAAATTGATAAAAAAAATTGTACCTTAATCATTGCCTTATGAAGGTGCAGCTTGAGGGGAAGGGTTCTTCCATGTGTCTGCTTCAAAACCAGATATTTTTTTTGCAAAACGTATACAACTGTCTTCACAGCAAGAAATTCTCATAAATGTCTCTTATACAACTCTATATTAAATTCTGTGTTTCCATTATTTTTCAGCTTGACACGATTTGTTGGATTTTGGGTTGAATTCTTAGTTGTATTGAATAACTTTTTTTGTGCAAGAGGTTTTCATATTGTGACCTTCTCAAAGTAATAGTCATTGATGAGATACACCAGATGGAAATTCGGTTGAGAGACGGCTGCCCTGAATCTCAATAGTAACCAAGATATCTGTGTCCAGGTTTGAGACATAAATAGCCATGGTGATGACAAGCAAACTAGTGGAGAAAGATGTTAGAGGATGAGTCAAAATTAGGCCCTAGTTACAGTCCATGCCAATACTTTATTTGGTCTCTTTGTGTCCTCTTTAAGGACAATGGCATTTAGGAACAGGGTCCTGGGCCTGGGGCTAGTTTCTTGAAACCCTCACATGTCGAAGTTTGTAGACACCCCATCAAAATGCAGAAACATTGTTACATGCACTATATGTAACTAGTTTAGAAAGGCCTCTTGTTGATAGTGGTCACATTTTCTGCTTCCTAGTATTTATTCAATGGTTAAAAGACAGGTTTCAATGTATATCAGGATTAGTTTGGGCTAATGGGAACACAGCATTTTGTCTGCAGTGTCTCAGTGATAGCCCTGTTATGACAGGTCTAGTGACATTGATCTCATGAGACTTGCATTATAAAAGAGGCATTAGACGATGGGAGCAATGGGAACAGTGCTCCTATGTTATGTGCCATTATGACAGGTCTAGCATCATTGATCTTACAAGCTTCTCCCACATGCAAGAGGTATATGATCTCAAGCGGTCACAATAGACCGGCTTACTAACATATTCAAATTTATTCATACTTTTTTAATGAAGTAAATGTTACGGAGGCTTACCCGACATTGCAACAAGTAATGGATGCAGAATGGATTCCAAGTTTTGAAGTTGATTGAATGGAGTACGTTGTTACTAGGTCTATTGGATCAGTGCCCATGTGTAATGTGCTATTATGACAAGCCTAACAACATTGATCTTGTGAGACTGCACACAAAGTAACACCCTCCATGCGAGCAACCGATGACATGAAAGAGGCATATATGATCAGTAACTTGGCAATGAGAACAGTGCCTCATTCTGCTATATCTAGTTGTGCAATGTATCTCTCATGATTCTCTTGCATATGAATGAGGTATCTGAAGCCCTGATGGTATGAACAGTGCAATGTTCTGTTATATCTAGTTGTGTAATGTATCTCTCATTATTCTCTTGCATATGAATGATGTATCCCCAGCCCCCCCTCCCCCCCACTCAGGTTTCGAAATGACCGCATGCGTGTTGCCAAAATGTCCGGTAAAGGGGTACTTTTCGTGCAACAAAGTCCGGCCCGAGAATTGTAAAAAAAAGGGGTGTATTTGACTTTTCACACTGAGATTTCTTTAAAAAGGGGGTGTATTTTCTTTTTTTCTCTCATCTCTTTGGACTCCTGAGAAATTATTCCGAATTAAGGGGGGTACATTGAGCATTTTACCTGATTTAGGGGGGTCTCCAAGGCAGGAAAAGCCCGCTAAAAGCCTGCGAAAGGGGGGTTCGGAAATGTTGACAGTCCTCAGATAGGGGGTGCTTTCAAAAAAAGGGAACGAGCATATGCGTACCCTAAATAACACTGAGTGGGGGGGGCCGGGGATGTATCGACTCCCTGACAGTGTGAACACCGCCCCTCATGCTGGTCAGTGCAGCTCTGATATGCCCTGCTTGTGATTCAGGTTTCCTGATCAAACCCCCGACACGGAGGAAGCAAGGTGACAGTTCCTCACGGCTCTGATACATATGCAGTAGCTAGGAGTGCAATGGGCTGCTTTGACTGAAAGCATTTTAGGCATTCAGTCAGGGGTGATAGGTTTCTTATATCAAATACAGTTACACCTGCCTATTGGGGCCATCTGAAGGAAACAGAGAAACTGGCCTCTGTAGACAGGGAGCCTGTTTAGAAAGGTTCTACAACACACATATCATTTTTGAGTTAGACAAAATACATGGCCACCATAGATAGATGGCCTTTAGAGAGAGGTGGTCACGAAGACATTGTTTGACTTCATTATTTGTGAAAATTAATATACACCTTTATTAACCTGATTGTGATGAAAAAGCACTAGAATTGGCAATGAAGCTAAATCATAGCATTCATTTGGCATCATGATTTAGTCTACCAGTCAATGTTTTAACTATTTTTAGTCATATTTACAATATGAGGGCATTTTAAGAGTAATCTCTTTTTTTGAAAAAAAAAATTGTTTTGTATTGATGTTCTTCCTGATGGGAATCAAAGAAGATAAAAGTCCTCTCAGATTATTATTATCGTTGACCGGGGGGTGTTTCACAAAACTTGTCATCAGTGACAAATGACAGTTTTTGTTATAAGCTACTGAAATCCTTGCTTCCGATTTGTTATCAACAGATTTGTCACTGATTTTTGTCATTTGTCATTGAAAAAAGGCTTTGTGAAACGGGTCCCAGATCTCATTTTTTTAAATTTTTTTCTAAATGAGGAAATACTTCACAATTTTAAATGCCCATTGTGACGTTAACATTGTAACTAAAGATGACATCCTTTTCCTATGATATGATGACGACATTGAATTATCATGTAACAACCCACAATCTCAATGCACTATCTAAAGTTTATGCTTCCTTCCTGCAAAGGCCATTGCATTGTTAATATAATGACATGCATATAAACATACTGAATTGCTGTATACTATGCATATATATTGCGTCTGTAGGCCTATATCTATTGTGAGCAAAAAACTTAGGGTACAGCAGGTCAAATGTTTGTTTTCAATTGTGAGGACAAGTTGACTATCAAATTCAAAATTCAAATTCAATGCATTTATTTGTCCAAAGTATGTCTAACTTGGCTATTTGGTTCGCTCAGACATAATTTACAAAGAACATAATTCGGAAACAAAATATGGATACATTTTGGTGATCTTTTGGGGATCTTATATTATATTTCTTTATATAGTGCATTAAGTGAATACTTCAGCATGCTTTATAATGCCATTATCACTACCTGTGTTTATTGGATATGAAGACCTTACACATGTGCACCATCTCCTCTCCTTCGGGGAGGAGCATTCAAACCTGTTTCAGTGGCTTTTTTAAAGATTATATTCACCCTTAGCCCTGGCTATGTATTTTTTTTCAACATGTTTAGACCAGCGTCAGGTTTAAATTTTAGTCGACTCAAATATAATTTTTAGTCTTGCTTATGGTTTTGAATTGGAGGCAGGATACATGTACATAATACAGAATATTCTTTAAAGGCACTTGCTTGTGGCCGTGCAGTGTTGGATCAAAGAGATTACTAAACACTCTCTCTGTATTCCCACAATCGGAGGTAAATCAGTCAGATAATGCATGTGTGTCTGGCCTGGCGCCTATGGAGATGAGATTACACTCCTTAGGATTAAATAATTAATGAACGATGATTTGCACGGACAAAGCTCACCTGCCTGTATTCCTAATTAGCGCTAATCTGTCTCAAAGCCTATTCAGACTGGATGGCAAAATATATGTGTAACTTGTATAGGGTGTTATAAAAAATCATCATAATTATAACAGAAGGAATGTACGTGTATATCGTCCCTATTTCCACGAAGTGACGGTAGTGAGGAAAATCGTCACGCAAACTGTATGTGATTTTATTTCACTATCGTCACTTCGTGAAAACAGTGACGATATGGGAAGGAATATTGTATCAAAAAACATTATGTGAAAATACTTGGTTTTAGGAGCTCAGTGGACTGTAACATGACAGTTGAACACAATTCTGTACAGTCTTGAGTTGAGCCTAGCTCTGTCTTTCTGTGGTTGTATCAGAAGCAGCTATAGTGCAAAGCCCATGGAGTGCAGTAGAACCATGCAGTCTGCATAGTCTCACTGCTCAGACACTATGTTTAGCATTACAACTAACAAGGGTTTTTTGTTGCACTTGTTACTTGTTGTAATAGCTACATGTATGATTATATTATTGTATGAGTGAGATAAACATCCTTTCTGGTTGACCTTCAAGCTTGAAATAATCTAAACTAAATGTACTTTCATTTCCTGGAATTATGAATTATGATATTGTTTATATTGCTCTTGTCTGTACTCTAGTACTGTGTGGAATGAATTAGGACTTAAAATAGCTTTTTTCATTCATTTTGTATTCATTGCTTATTCATTTTGTATTCATTGCGTATTCATCACGGATTCATTGCGTATTCATCACGGATTTCTTGCTATTCTTTCCTTTTTGTGTCACGCAATGTTGTTAATAAATTCTAAATAGATTTTACTTCATGTATAGTCCTAAAGGTCTTGTTCAGTTATGAAGTGATAAACCGCGATGTTTTTTTTAATGACAACGCAAGTGTTATATAATTCACATTTGTGTATTTTATAGCACAGTGCCCAGTGAATATGTTTAGGACCTTTGTTGTGCGTAGTATCCACTCATTTACACATTAACACACATGACATATGGTGCGGCTGGCTTACTGTGGCATATCTGAAGAAACCTTCATGAAAAAAGTTTGTTGACCTCAAGGTTGAGGATCGTTGAGGGTATGACATTTACAACTCATGAATCATACATATCAAACATTCAGATTTCAAATTGAAATTGAGATAAAAGGCATCTTGAAGCTATGGAACCTGGCCAGATGGAGGTGGGAGGATATATGCCTTTCAGGGTCTTGCTCCCTCCCACCCGTCTACCAGAGATCTAGGGTTGTCCCATGACAGAGCAACTTCTACATGTCAGCAGCCAGTTGGAATACAGTATCGCTATCACATGCTATCATCATCAGTGAAATGGTATGCTGATCATCATGCCACTCAACAACAAAGAAGCATACAGTGTATCTTTGAAGATCATTTAAAGCCTATCTGCACTAGTTTGGCCAGGAGGGATTGGACCTCCCTGCATGGTAACTGGCAGGTGGTTATCTCATCAAATCAGCTCTCAATTAACAAAAGAAATGGGGGATCAACAGGTACCGCTAAGCATTGTTGTCTATAGAGGGCGCAAGTAGCTACAAGTAGTGCAGTTCCGCTTTAACGATTTCATTCAGTTCTAAACTGTTACATCAGTAAACACAGCATAACATGCTGTTAAAGAGATTAAATCGTATAAGTACTGTATATTACAGTACATTTATTTCAGCATTTGTACCGGTACTTCTTTTGTTTTTGCTGCACAAAGAGTAGCTATAGGTACAATTCACTTCAACTTCAAAATTAATGTTGAGATAAGCTGGGATAAGCTGCCCATGATAATGACAAGTGTTTTATCAATTGATATCAATATCAAAAGATCGTTAAAAGTTTGCATGTTCAGATGCTGATTATTTAGCTCAGAGATTTTAATTCTTATGACGTTATATCAAAGCAAAAAGAGCATGCCACAAATACATATTTCCAATTGATATTCAGTGTAGACCAATTTTACTCAATCAAATGATAAACTCTAAATGTAACGCTTCTGAATGCATGTTTTTTGTAAAACTAAATTCTGAAGGGTTTAAAACAACGCAATATGATTTTGCCTTCATTTCTCATAGAAAATGCCAAATTTCTTGTAATGCTCAGTGTAACAGGGGTTGACTGTAATTCCCAGGGACTAGCTAGCACCCCCATCTAGGGCAGTGGATACACTCAGACTGCTGGGTAGAGAGAGGGTATAGGGGGGTAGAATGACTGATTAGCTAGCTAGCTAGCTAGTCAGCCTGCCTGCCTGCCTGCGGAGAGAGATTGAATCCAAAATCAGTAATCCAGGGTCAGAAATCAAATTATGCGTGGGGAGCGCGCACCTGGGTTTTATTTTTCACCTCCAATGTTTCTCAAAAAATGGCAGATCATTCTTATATCATGGGGGTATTTAAGCATAAGGGGGCAAGCAGTTATTAATTTTAGGGGGTTTGTCACAGACAAGTATACATGGAGGTACAAGTTGATTCTGTGTACGTTTTGTTCATGTTTTATGGCCATGATGGCCTACTTTTTAGTACATGTAAATGCATTTGATCTAGATTGACGATTCATTTCTCCTTCAGAGTGCATGGTCTAAAAACAAAGATTCAACATGTCAAATTGGAACGTTGGATTAACTGGTGTATTCTATGCAAAGCACAAAGTCCCTTGTGACCATGCAGGCTCTTTTTTAGATACACTCTGACCAATGCAATCTGAGCCATATTTTAAGACTATAATTTCATGAATAATTATGGTTGAGATTCAATATTTAACCTGTCGCTGATTTTTCAAATCTGAAAAATCAAAATTGAAAGCCGTCGCTGGTTGTCAAACCTGTCACTGTTTCATGTTGACTCACTTTGTGGACCATGCAACCTGCTGTATGCAAATGCTTGTGTTCTAATATTATGGCAAGCTGACGTTTGTTCTGGCATCATGATGCTTCCGGACTTTGTTTTCTCAAAGAAATAGGATTAGTGCTTGTATTGCTTTGGGTTTTAGATCAGGGCCCCATATAACATCAAGGTTTGCGATCAGCTGCACATTTGAATGAATGAGTGTGATTGGTTGATGGTCAGCCTTTTTAAGAGTATGTTCATGCAATGATTGTCTTGATTGGCTGTTACCATCTTGCAATTGATTGCACAATATTATGTTGGCTCAATGAAGGATGAAATTTACAAATTTCATAAGGTCAGATATCACAGGATCAGGTGTCATAAAATTGTATCATCTATTTCGTTTTTTTCTCTCACTTTTTCTGATACATACATGTATGTCGGCTTAAATGTCTATCTCCCAACAAACCCTTCTCTTGAATCTCCCTAATTTTATATAAAATCAGGGTGATTTTTTCCTTTTATTAGTACATTCTTTATCCTTCAATAGAATACAAAGTGATTAGGCCTACATTGTAATACTCAAGTGTCGTCCTTGTAATGTATTTTATTTTGAAAATGGAGTAAGGTTCCCCTGAAATTGTATCAAAAGGCTAGGCTAGGAGAGTTTCACAATGTTTGATTCCCTGCAGGGGCAGTTCTAGAATAATACATGGGGAGGGGCTTTGATGGAGCTTGGGGTTCTTGCTTTCTTGTTATATATTTGTGTGCCTCACTTGAATTCATTTATAATTTTAATCATGATTTTTTATTTTTTTTTAAATATATATTTATATATATATATATATATAAAAGTGTGAGAATTCTCAACTCTGTCATGACAACGGTAGCCTTTAAACAAGGCCACTTGTCTGTTAGACGCCGAGCGACTAAAACGAGACTAATTGCGAAAACCCGGGTGAACGAGAGAGCGAGAAGGGCTGCCAAGTAGCCTTTAGTAATGTGATTTCGATTTCTTATGTTAACCTTTGTTTCCGACTCGAATTCGCTACCGAAATGGTAGCGTCCAATCAGCGAACGTATCCT